>WHNR01000057.1:0-257500 GCA_009859135.1 Formica selysi | reverse complement strand
CAGTGAATTGAGCGTTTGTATATATGTGTAAATATATATGTATTATTTACACGTGTGCTGCATATACATACACACACACATACACAACATGAATATTAGTATTAGAAGATAAAAAACATAATTTCATACTATTTTTTACATATGTATACGGATATATCCATGTATGTGTGTGTGTGTGTGTGTGTGTGTGTGTGTGTGTGTGTGTGTGTGTGTGTGTGTGTGTGTGTGTGTGTACAAAATAACATGTGATTATGTTTTCTATACATATAAATCCTAACAAATTGTCTACACGAATACGACTTCGTTTCTATATTAGTCGTATAATTGCAACACCACCTATCATAATATCCGGCAACTAATCTATTGTTCTGTTTTACTCTTTCGTGCAAATATTGCACATACACATAAACACAAATTTTCATCAACACTATTTTTTAATATTATTCTTTTAAGTTCAATTTTAACGATTACATATTGTTATTTCGTACAGTCTATTCTATGGGATTGGTTTATTTTATACATATGACTTGCAGAAAATTTATAACAATCAAATATTGTTACGAGTCGACAACTGTAGACGCCATATTGGGATAAAAATAGATAAGAAAAACTGTAATTTTTAAACTTTTTGGAGATTTCAGCATAAAATCGATTGTCCCATAGAACATTGATGTATGTACTTTAATCATGTAAAAGCATTTGTAATTCTGTATAGCCATTACGAAAACTAGTACAATTAAAAAAAAAATGCATTTGGTCGGTAAAACAGACATGTTCCTGGATCCCCTTAAGGGGGATAAGGATGAAACTAATATGTTAAAAGAGTTAAGAAAAGAGAGGGAATTGATAAGGGAGGAATTAAAGGAGATTAAAAATATAAAGGAAAGTTTAATGGAGGAAATAAGTAGCGTAGAAAGAAAAGAGTTAGTTTGGGGGGCTAGAATGATAAGAATAGAGGAGAGGTTAGAAAAAATAGAAAAAAGTATTGAAATAATGAAGAGAGGATATGGAAATTTTGAAGAAGGGAAGAATTTATCGGAGGAAAGTGCGGGAGACAGCAGGGGAAGTAGAAGTAGAAAAAGTAGTTTTTACGGTTCGTATGGATCGATAATAAGTGATGAAAGGTTAAGTAGTAAGGAGGTAGAAAGCATGAGGAAAATGGTATTAGATAAAGAAAGGGAAGACAGGAAAAATAATATAGTGATTGAAGGGATTGACATAAAAGAAATAAATAAAGATAAGAGGAAGTGGGCGAGGGAATTTTTAAAGGATAAAATAGAAATAGAGTGTGAAGTGATTAATGTTAAAATAAGTGGGCCTGTGATAATAGTTAAGTTAGAAGGGATGGAGGACAAGAGGAAGGTGATGTATAGTAGTGATACTATGCGGATTCTAAGCCAGGGGCTCTGAGGGGGGTGAGGGGCGAGGGGGGAAATCAGGGCAAGGGGGGTGACGTCACGGGGGGGTGACGTCACGCGGGGGGTGGGGGGGGTGACGTCACGCGGGGGGGGGTATGACGTCACGCGGGCGAATCGCGTCCTAACCGATAGGCGAGCGGTCCGCGGATCCTAACCGATAGGCGAGAAGTCCGCGCGTCCTAACTGGTGGGCGAGGGGTCCGCGGGGAGAGGGACCGCGTCCTAACCGATAAGCGAGAAGTCCGCACGTCCTAACCGGTTGGCGAAGGGTCCGCGGAGAGGGGGAGGGGACCGCGTCCTAACCGATAGGCGAGGGACCCGCGCGAGTAGGTGTAAGAGAGGGATAGCGCGAAGCATGCACTTGGGAGAAAGAGAGAGATAGCGCGAGGCATGCACTTGGGAGAGGGATAGTGCGAAGGATGCACTTGGGAGAGAGAGAGAGATAGCGCGAAGCATGCACGCGGATGATACGGCGTTCGCAAGGCGGAGTGAGAGAGATAGCGCGAGGCATGCACGCGTGAAGGAAAAGGATAGAGTCCGCATTGGCGTGGGAAAAGGATAACGTTCGCGGGAGAGAGAGAGACAGCGCGAGGCATGCATGGACGTGGGAGAAGGAGGCGCAGAAATAATCAACAAACATTTTTAAATATAATAATAATAATAATATTTATTCATAATTTATGTGTAATACAAAATATGTGTGTGTGTGTGTGTGTGTTTAAAAAAATATATATATAAAATATAAAAATAAAAATAATAATAGAAAAAATAATAAAATAATAATAAAAATAATATAATATGTAGGCTCCATCTGAAACAGAAAGAAATCTTATTAGTATATTAATTTAATGTTTATAAATCTAATATAAATTTTAAAAAGAAGATACTTACATTATCCTCCTGGAGCCGCAAGCTCTTCCTCCCAATCTTCCTCCCAATCCTCCTCTTCCTCTTCCTCCTCCTCTTCCCACGCCTCTTCCTCCGGCTCCCAATTTTCTTCTTCTTCATAGGGCTCAAGCCCAAAAAGAGGCCGCAAGAAGAAAATATCTTCATATATTTGAGGATGAACGATCGCCAACTCGCGGGCCCCTCTCGTATCGCCCCACAAATTGGCGTGCGCCCAACGCAAATTTCCACGCATCCACCGCATGTATCGGCGGTGGATCACATCAATTTGTACAAACTGAAATAAATTATTAATTAATAAATATCACACATAATCTCGCACACAAAAACACTGAACATTACTTACCAGATTAAAATGAAACATTGGCATTTCGAATATTTTCGATTGGAACACACTTAATGGACTTTTAAACGCTCGCTGTCAGACACTTTGTGACAAACACAACGGGATAGACATTGTCTCAAACATTTTAGAGTAGGGGATGTATCACTTACGAAGAACGCTTACTCTCAGCTCTTGATAAGAAAACAAAAGTTAGCATGTTTCCACAGACAACTATTTAAAGTTTTTAAATATGAATAATATATAATATTATTATAATATGTAAACGACTATCGAACGGCTATCGAACGGCCGTTGAACGGCTATCAAACGGCTATTGAACAGCTTTGAACAGCTATCGAACGGCTTTGAACGGCTATCGAACGGCTACTGAACGGCTTTGAACGCCTATCGAACAACTATTGAACGGTTATCGAACGGGTATGAACGACTATCGAACGACTATCGAACGGCTTTGAACAGCTTTCGAACGGCTATCGAACAGCTATTGAACGGCTTTGAACAGCTTTCGAACGGCTATTGAACGGCTATAAACGACTATTGAACGACTATTGAACGACAAAACAATTATTTATACACAATTCAAATATTTAAACTCTATGTCCATGTACTGAAATGTAACATCTATATTTTAATTAACTAGCTGACGCCGCTATCTAACGTCACGTACTGAAATTTAATACTCGCAAACTGGGATAAGAAAGAGGAAAAGGGAAGAATAAAAGAGAATAAAATATATTTTAACAATAGTTTATTCTAAGAAATGTTTGGATGAATCTTTATGATGATTCATCCACCAATTGAATATTTTAAATACATTTTGTAAAGCGCAATTTTTTTAATGTTTTTCACAGCGCATAGTATTAGTAACATCTAGCTTATTTAACGAATTGATATCTTCATAGTCCGCATCCAAGGTCTCAATAATAACATCGTTTCTCGCATCATCGTCAAGTATATCGGCCAGCCATTCTCGTTTTTCGTGTCCTTTAACGTACACGATAGGAGATGCTCCATCTTCCTCTTCCGTCGCACCCACCACAGCTCTCGTAATCAAACGCCTAGCGAAGCTGTATGGAACGTTTCCATCCTCCCATTGAAGTCCATGGTGATGCCCGATTAGCCATGAAGCTTGGCATCTTTCAGATTTTGTAAGCGCACGCCATGGTACGGGACTTGCAAAAAAGTAATGAGAGAGAACAAGCCCATTTCTCAATATCGCTACTTCCTTCACGACAAAGTTTCGCCCGATAATGAATCCTTGCAGATCTACAAACGTTGACGCGATCATGTCGATAATATTACCGTACGACTGCAAGAATGATGTATGACTGCTGTCGATCGTCAAATCTTATTTTTTATATATTTTTGACATTGGAGGGGATATTTGCTGATTTAGGTAATTTTACGAACTACGTTGGTCAATGGGCAATATTCGACAACGCGATCGTGCAAGATGAGACAATAGGCGGTGGTATTTGCAGGTATATCCTCCTTGGACTCAAACTCTAATCTCACGTCCACGGTGGAATTTTTGACAGACTCGTTTTGTCGCGAGCAATCGATAACCGCGAGAGGACCGCAATGTAAAAATTTTGAAATGTTTAATAGCACATCATCATTATCACATCCGTAATAAGATTTGCGAAAACGAGAGTACATATCGAACAAGAGGGCGAATCTATTTTTATCGAAATCTAAATTTAAATCATCGTAGGGATAAAATTCCGAGTTTAGATAGAGTTTAACGTTGGTCAATTTGCAGTCGTCGAATGTAGTAATATCTTTTGACACAGCATTTTTTCTGCCAGTCTGCAGCGCAAAGATCACGTATCGCGGCTTCTCCAGCTGAGAAGCGGCTTTCACGGTCCACGAATGCTTGGTCGTATTATGCAATAGAGGAAATTCGTATAGATCCCAAGAGCGAAAACTTATATTCAAGTATCGCCCGCTTTCCAACGCGCGTAGCAAGGATAGTTTGTTGACCTCGCTCAATATTACATGTGGCATACGCCATTTTATCTTGAATAATTCGATATCAGCTTCAGCCGAAGCATGTCCAAATAAGCAATTGTTGTCGTTGCGCGAACGTATCAGAATTAATTCGTGACGAGCGTTGATCACAACTCGCTTATAATCTTCGCAAAAACCCAGTAGTATGTTTAGCGGCACGCAAAAATTGAAGTAAGCTTCAGCAGCATTATGCGACATATTCCACGCAGCATTCTCCAAGATTTTACCTTTCTCGGTTGTTAGAGAGACATAGTTTTTAATCGTGGAAGTTATTCCAACGTTTCTGTTGCGGTCAATCTCCACACCGTTGAGTTCATATCGAAGTTCATCAAGCATAAACGCGATACAATTGTTTCCCAATACCACTCTTCCCTCTTCAGCTACTTTACGCACCCTCAACTTTCCCTCGACGTATAGAAAACTTTCACATGGTAACGTGTACAAATCTTGATGTTGTATCGGTATCCGTATCTCGTCGCTGTATCCAAGCGTTGTGTTGGCGTATGGATTGTACGTATGAGTCTCAATCTTGACGATACGATCGTCAAAGATCGGCTCGCCTCCGATATTCAAGATGTCAATCATATCGTTCAAGTATTTCGTACGACGAATCCCAATGATTTTAAAAACTCGCGATTCAACGCGCTGAGCTTCTTTTTAGCGTAACCAGATATCTGATTATTGTCACCCGATACCGCAGTCACTCGCCTACTCGCAAAAATATTGTCCCTCGCAAAAATATTGTCTCTCGCGTGCTCCGTGCTTTCGTTCAACACAAGCATTTCATTTGTCAAACGCTTTATTTTTGCCGCCGCCGTATATGCAATCTTACGGTAATTTCCTCTCCACGAAAATCGAGCAAATGTCCTTCTTGATCAACAATGCGTATCGTTAAATCAGTAATGCTCCGTGCGACGATCGGTAGATAAATGATCTGTGCTGGCGTTTCCGATATCTTATATCCAGGCGGCACGCTCGGTGAAAATTCATGTATCGTGTGTACACGCTTGTCGTTGCTGTACGCGCCAGTGGTTACGCTGCATTCTATAGGAATAATATTTACGCTAATAATATTTATCAGTACATCCGATTCGTGCCATTTCCGAGGTTGTAATATACGATTCGACGAGAATCCCAACAACGATCCAACGTTGCCCGGTTTACTAAAATTTATTCTATAGACACATTTGATTTCACTCTTTAGCGTATTATGATTAGCGCGAAGCATTATTGGATATTCATCGTGTTCTTCGCCATCAACAATATCGTTGGAATCAACTACACGTCGATGTCGTAAAATTGCACGTCGGAGATATTCGTTTATAGCGTGTAATTCGTACGATCCCTCGGGAATCGTAATTTCCTTATCGTCGTTATCAAAATAAAGTTTATTATTCCAAGAATTCACGTTCGATATCGTATGATAAGTTTCAAAGTCCGTTAAACCAAGCTCGTAATCGCCATCGTTTAAATCTATAGCCGGAAAGTAGCTTACAGCAAGAGCGCTACTCTTGCCGGTCAACGTAAGCGGTGACATGCTGGAAAACTGTCAAACGAATACTGAGTCGCGACGGAGAATTGTCAGGCTTTAAATTCATATCGATCATCGACCGTTTGAAGAAATCGAAGACACAATTGTCCACAAATACTTTGATTATAATTTTGATAGGCCGTGTGATTGTATTCTATATTTGCAACATTCTGTCCAAAATATCGCACTAATTCCTTGGGTGGTCGAAGATTTCCAAAACTATCGAAATATACTACACGATCTCCCCTCTTTGCATACGCAACCCAATGAGTACCGGAACCATCAACGTCATCCAAATTGACGATACCGCTCTCATTTCGCCGTATACCGTTTATCGGTAAATTATTGCGCATGAAAACGCCTCTAAAAAATTGTATACGCATACGTCTTGCAAGTTGTTCCAATTGTATATTGGTCGTTACACCGGCAGGCATTTTTATTTTGACGTTTTTTTTTTTCTTGGCCGCTGTTGAGAACCCTCGTCCGCGCTTGTATGGAGCGAGATAAAGTCCGTGACCTTCCATGGCGCGATTATGACGTTGCATTTCTTCGAGCTGACGTTGCACCACCTTGCTATCGTTCACAGCCTTCGCGATTCCCGCTGCTCCGCCAGCCAATGAACCGAGAACTCCCAATAATGGTAAAATTGGTAAAATACCACCGCGCTTCGCTATAGGAAGTATTCATTTTTTCACAGTTTTTTTCTTCGTCGATGATTTTTTTGTCTTCATTCCCATACCGAATTTTGTCTTTGCTTTCATAGCCGCCCAAACAGCTGTAGCGGCTGCTCTTTCGCGAAGAGTCGAATCTCTCGCGGTAATACGTGTTCGCGCCTTCGTGGCGAGTATATTATCCGCAACGTGTCGTTGACTGAGATCGTTGCTTCCAGAATAAGCTATGTCGTGCTCGCGACACGCGGCATCCAATGGATTGATACCCCGATCGCCTCTAGCCAATCGCGTTTCTAAATGAGTTCCCGGTCCACAAAACTGATAGCCTGGAATATGTAATTCGATAGGAAGTGCGTTTATCGCACGATTTAACAAACCACCACCTCTTATAATTTTTGCTGGCATTTGCCGCAATCTTTTATTAACGGTGTTGGACCGTCGAAATGTGTTTGTTGCCACGGCAAATTATAATGTCGTGTGCATCGACGATACTGTTGAACCTCTGAGTCAGCTTTTATATGTTCGGGAAGCTTGTCCCACAATTGTTCCACGTAGCTACCAAAGTCTCGCAGTAAAACAATCTTGGGGATAATCTGTAACTGCTCGGTGGTAAGCTCGAGAATATCGCTGTCAACCGATAGAAGAAGAAACATTTTTGAGACTGAGCGGTTTCGATTCGGTGCGCCTCTATAAATAAGGCCCCGATAACTCATTTTCCAAAATCTGATTTGAGATTCGCGAGAGCAAATATGCGGTTCGCGCGACAAGCGACGATAATCAAAGTGATAAATTTTGACGATAAAACACGAGTAATGTCCGAGAAAGAAATACGCAAGCATGGAAACATGCTGCCGACTACTATACGCGGTATCATTTGCGGTCCTTCGAATTGCGGTAAGACTAACGTGTTGATAAGTTTGATAGAAAGTCCACACGGTGTACATTTCGAGAATGTGTACGTATACTCGAAATCACTTCAACAACCGAAATATCGATACTTGGAAAATTTGTTGGTATCGATCGATGAAATTGGTTATTTTACATTCTCTAATAATAGTGACGTTATTCCACCGAGCGAGGCGCTTCCGAATTCCATTTTTATCTTTGACGACGTGGCATGCGATAAGCAAGATACGATAAGAGAGTACTTTGCAATGGGTCGACACTCGAGCGTCGACTGTTTCTATCTTTGTCAAACGTATGCCAAGATACCCAAGCATCTTATACGGGACAATGCAAATTTACTGATTTTATTTAAACAAGATGGTACAAACTTGAAACATGTATACAACGATCATGTAAATACTGACATGTCTTACGACGATTTTCGCGCATTCTGTCAGAAATGTTGGCAACACGAGTATGGATTTGTAGTGATCGATAAAGACAGTTTACAGACTAATGGACGATATCGAAAAGGATTTAACGATTTTGCAATACCGTAAAGTGGTTAGTCGCTATCGATACATCGATCGAGCAACGTCTAAAAATTTTCGTCCGAGCGCAACATGACGACGACGATTGACAGTGACGATCGTGAGAAGATTGCGAGAGAGATTGTAAAAACGAGCGAATCGATCCGCAAAAAATATCGTTCTTTAAAAACCGGTCAAATGGAGGAAGACGTCGCATTGGAGAGGCACTTTAAACCTATTATCGAACAATTATCTAAAACAACTTGTCGAAAATACAATCAATGTGGAATCTAATGAAGCAGAAATCGAACCATCGAGTATGCTCGAAGACAAGCATCTGAAAAAAGAGTCTGGAACAAAGCGAACAAGGTCAAATATATCATTGAACGATTCGCTAATAACTTCTACTCCAAATCAATCAAAACGTAAGCGAATGAAACAATTATCGAATGTGGTTACTTCTACTCCGATAAAAGATGTACAATCGAGTCAAATATTGTACGAAAGATCGTCTCCGTATGTGGAAGAAATTTTCGAAACCATGCCTGAAACGCTTGTGACGTCGGTTCAACATCAATTACAAACGTCCGAGGGTCAAAATACATTGCGCGCACACCTGGGTCCACTAGGGCAAAAATATGTGGGAGCTATTTTGAGTCAAGATAAAAATAACAGTATGGATTATGTTTACGGTGTTAAATTTCGCAACGAAGGAATGATGCTTGGTGATAAAATTTTTGATGTGGATAAAGATGACAATATAATTATCAATGGAATAAGATATGTGGGAACACCAGGTCTCTACGAATTGATTTTCAAGAGAATACCCGACGGTGACGTATACAATGACGATGATAAAATTAAATACAAAAATATATTACTGGCGACAAATGCGCATAGACGTGGCAATGATATGCGTAATCCATTGTTAAGTAACAAGGGATACAAGTATAAAAATATAATAGCGCCATTAATCTCTATTAAAAATATAATAGCGCCTGGAAAAAAAGCTGGAAGAGGTATAAACATACCGCGCGCTATGACGTTAAACGATAATAAGATCGATTATGTGCATTGGAATGATCCCAACGAGTTGGTAGATCGCTTGCGATTGCTGGAAGCTTCGCGTCAAGCCGGCAACAATGCCCACGACAATGAAATATTATCAATTATCGAGGAACTTTACGAAGCTGGCCTTATTATAAATTAATCTATGCATCGGCGAAACGAGTCAGTCTGTCATTATTGTTTGTATCGAAATGTCGATTAATAAATTTGGATTATCGTTGGGAACACCGAACAACTCATACTATCAATGGAATGGATTACTAAGAAATTACGTGCGCGATAACGCTCTGTGTCAGACAGCCTCCGGCTTTGACGCAAGGTCGCGCAAGATACGACGGGTAGCGCAACCGAAAGATGATACTGATGCCGCAAACAAACAGTACGTGGAAATACGTGTCAAGCTTTTGGAGGACAGACAGGAAGAACTTGAGAAAAAGATAATCACGCTCGAGACGAATGTGCAAACGCTGCAAATAATGATGGATGAGATGCAGAAAATGCTTCGGTATGCAACTCACGCGCAGACTACATCTAATTCAGCGCAAGAAAAGAAAGATATATAAAGAATATACGTGGAGGAATTATCTCATTATTGCAAATTATGCCTCGATCAAATATGTCGCAAAAGACCTCTGAAAAACAGCTGCTCGTGGAAGAATTGCATGCTCCAGCGAGAAAAAATTTCCCACGTAGGCGTGTCATAGTACATGGATACGACGATCTGTGGCAGGCGGACGTGGTCGAGATGCGTCCATATGCACGATTCAACAAAGGCTACAACTACATACTCACAGTTATCGATGTGTTGAGCACGTATGCGTGGGCTGTAGCGCTCAAGAGTAAGAGTGGAAACGAGATGTCGGATATGATCGCAAAGATAATTCGAGACGATGGAAGATGCCCGAAAAATCTTCAAACCGACAGAGGAAAAGAATTTTACAACGCAAATGTACAGAAACTCGTGAAGAAGCATAACATTAATCATTATTCGACGTACTCTGTCATGAAAGCCTCGGTCGTGGAACGATTCAACTGAACGTTAAAGAACAATATGTGGAAAATGTTTACGTTTAATGGAAATTACAAGTGGATCGACGCGTTGTCCCGGCTCGTTGGAGAGTACAATGCGCGAAAACATCGCACTATCGGTATGAGACCTATCGATGTTACCCCAGCGATCGCCGATAAACTTTTAAATACGGTATACAGCAATGTAAAGATTGCGGCACCGGCAAGATTCAAAGTAGGCGATCCGGTACGCGTGAGTAAAGTCAAGACCACCTTTAAGAAAGGTTACACGCCAAATTGGTCGACCGAAGTGTTTAAGATCGTTAAAGTGCAGAAAACTAATCCCGTGACCTATGTACTCAAAGATTCGCGCGGGAATCCCATCGCCGGCGGATTTTACGAATACGAGTTACAACGCGTTGCTAATCCCGACGTACATCTCGTGGAAAAGATGATACGCAAAAAGGGTGACAAGGTTTATGTGAAATGGCTGGGATTTGATGCTACACACAACTCTTGGATAGATAAAAATAATATATTATAAATATAAACAATATTGTACACTTTATAAAATATACATATAATTTACAATAAATATATATATAATCTTAATGTACAATAAATAAACATAATTTGTATTTACAATCAATATATATGCTTTTTATTTACAACGGTATTTTGTAATGTCCCCACGGTAGCGTGTCGGTGGTTTCGGGTACGATATACCGCTTATCATCGTACGGACTTAGAGCAATTTTTGTCTCGCGAATAGTGTATACTTCGTGTAATTTAGATCTTATACACAACTGCTGACGCGTCATTTCAATCTCTTCGTTCAAACACCGCGTGTAATCGTCTATACGAATTTCCTCTATTGCATAATACGACCAAGCATTCGTGGACCGTGAAAGCCGCTTCTCAGCTGGAGAAGCCGCGATACGTGATCTTTGCGCTGCAGACTGGCAGAAAAAATGCTGTGTCAAAAGATATTACTACATTCGACGACTGCAAATTGACCAACGTTAAACTCTATCTAAACTCGGAATTTTATCCCTACGATGATTTAAATTTAGATTTCGATAAAAATAGATTCGCCCTCTTGTTCGATATGTACTCTCGTTTTCGCAAATCTTATTACGGATGTGATAATGATGATGTGCTATTAAACATTTCAAAATTTTTACATTGCGGTCCTCTCGCGGTTATCGATTGCTCGCGACAAAACGAGTCTGTCAAAAATTCCACCGTGGACGTGAGATTAGAGTTTGAGTGCAAGGAGGATATACCTGCAAATACCACCGCCTATTGTCTCATCTTGCACGATCGCGTTGTCGAATATTGCCCATTGACCAACGTAGTTCGTAAAATTACCTAAATCAGCAAATATCCCCTCCAATGTCAAAAATATATAAAAAATAAGATTTGACGATCGACAGCAGTCATACATCATTCTTGCAGTCGTACGGTAATATTATCGACATGATCGCGCCAACGTTTGTAGATCTGCAAGGATTCATTATCGGGCGAAACTTTGTCGTGAAGGAAGTAGCGATATTGAGAAATGGGCTTGTTCTCTCTCATTACTTTTTTGCAAGTCCCGTACCATGGCGTGCGCTTACAAAATCTGAAAGATGCCAAGCTTCATGGCTAATCGGGCATCACCATGGACTTCAATGGGAGGATGGAAACGTTCCATACAGCTTCGCTAGGCGTTTGATTACGAGAGCTGTGGTGGGTGCGACGGAAGAGGAAGATGGAGCATCTCCTATCGTGTACGTTAAAGGACACGAAAAACGAGAATGGCTGGCCGATATACTTGACGATGATGCGAGAAACGATGTTATTATTGAGACCTTGGATGCGGACTATGAAGATATCAGTTCGTTAAATAAGCTAGATGTTACTAATACTATGCGCTGTGAAAAACATTAAAAAAATTGCGCTTTACAAAATGTATTTAAAATATTCAATTGGTGGATGAATCATCATAAAGATTCATCCAAACATTTCTTAGAATAAACTATTGTTAAAATATATTTTATTCTCTTTTATTCTTCCCTTTTCCTCTTTCTTATCCCAGTTTGCGAGTATTAAATTTCAGTACGTGACGTTAGATAGCGGCGTCAGCTAGTTAATTAAAATATAGATGTTACATTTCAGTACATGGACATAGAGTTTAAATATTTGAATTGTGTATAAATAATTGTTTTGTCGTTCAATAGTCGTTCAATAGTCGTTTATAGCCGTTCAATAGCCGTTCGAAAGCTGTTCAAAGCCGTTCAATAGCTGTTCGATAGCCGTTCGAAAGCTGTTCAAAGCCGTTCGATAGTCGTTCGATAGTCGTTCATACCCGTTCGATAACCGTTCAATAGTTGTTCGATAGGCGTTCAAAGCCGTTCAGTAGCCGTTCGATAGCCGTTCAAAGCCGTTCGATAGCTGTTCAAAGCTGTTCAATAGCCGTTTGATAGCCGTTCAACGGCCGTTCGATAGCCGTTCGATAGTCGTTTACATATTATAATAATATTATATATTATTCATATTTAAAAACTTTAAATAGTTGTCTGTGGAAACATGCTAACTTTTGTTTTCTTATCAAGAGCTGAGAGTAAGCGTTCTTCGTAAGTGATACATCCCCTACTCTAAAATGTTTGAGACAATGTCTATCCCGTTGTGTTTGTCACAAAGTGTCTGACAGCGAGCGTTTAAAAGTCCATTAAGTGTGTTCCAATCGAAAATATTCGAAATGCCAATGTTTCATTTTAATCTGGTAAGTAATGTTCAGTGTTTTTGTGTGCGAGATTATGTGTGATATTTATTAATTAATAATTTATTTCAGTTTGTACAAATTGATGTGATCCACCGCCGATACATGCGGTGGATGCGTGGAAATTTGCGTTGGGCGCACGCCAATTTGTGGGGCGATACGAGAGGGGCCCGCGAGTTGGCGATCGTTCATCCTCAAATATATGAAGATATTTTCTTCTTGCGGCCTCTTTTTGGGCTTGAGCCCTATGAAGAAGAAGAAAATTGGGAGCCGGAGGAAGAGGCGTGGGAAGAGGAGGAGGAAGAGGAAGAGGAGGATTGGGAGGAAGATTGGGAGGAAGAGCTTGCGGCTCCAGGAGGATAATGTAAGTATCTTCTTTTTAAAATTTATATTAGATTTATAAACATTAAATTAATATACTAATAAGATTTCTTTCTGTTTCAGATGGAGCCTACATATTATATTATTTTTATTATTATTTTATTATTTTTTCTATTATTATTTTTATTTTTATATTTTATATATATATTTTTTTAAACACACACACACACACACACATATTTTGTATTACACATAAATTATGAATAAATATTATTATTATTATTATATTTAAAAATGTTTGTTGATTATTTCTGCGCCTCCTTCTCCCACGTCCATGCATGCCTCGCGCTGTCTCTCTCTCTCCCGCGAACGTTATCCTTTTCCCACGCCAATGCGGACTCTATCCTTTTCCTTCACGCGTGCATGCCTCGCGCTATCTCTCTCACTCCGCCTTGCGAACGCCGTATCATCCGCGTGTATGCTTCGCGCTATCTCTCTCTCTCTCCCAAGTGCATCCTTCGCACTATCCCTCTCCCAAGTGCATGCCTCGCGCTATCTCTCTCTTTCTCCCAAGTGCATGCTTCGCGCTATCCCTCTCTTACACCTACTCGCGCGGGTCCCTCGCCTATCGGTTAGGACGCGGTCCCCTCCCCCTCTCCGCGGACCCTTCGCCAACCGGTTAGGACGTGCGGACTTCTCGCTTTTCGGTTAGGACGCGGTCCCTCTCCCCGCGGACCCCTCGCCCACCAGTTAGGACGCGCGGACTTCTCGCCTATCGGTTAGGATCCGCGGACCGCTCGCCTATCGGTTAGGACGCGATTCGCCCGCGTGACGTCATACCCCCCCCGCGTGACGTCACCCCCCCCCCCCCCGCGTGACGTCAGCCCCCCGTGACGTCACCCCCTTGCCCTGATTTCCCCCCTCGCCCCTCACCCCCTCTCAGAGCCCCTGGCTTAGAATCCGCATAGTATCACTACTATGTATAATAAAAATAAGTTAAAAGGAGGAACGATTATTATTGAAAATGATTTGACGTGGGAGGAGAGAAAGAGACAAGAGAAAATAGGTAAATGGGTGAAAGAACAGAAAAACAAGGGGGAAGATGTGAAGACAGGATATGCGAGAGTTGAAATAAAAGGGGAATGGAAAATGTGGGCAGAGGTAGAAAAAGAATTAGACAAAGATTATGGGGAAACAGAAAGTAGTGATATGAAGGAGAGGGCGGGGGGAGAGGCAATGGGGGGGTCGAATTTTGCATAAGCCAAGAAGCGGAAGAAAAGGGCAAACAGGGGGGAAAGGAAATTGTAGGTAGAAATATTTTATTTTAGAATGTTGCAGGGTTAGGAAATAAAGGAATAGATTTTTGGCGATATAATAAGAATTTTGATTTTGTCAGTTTAAGTGAAACATGGATAGATGAAAAAAGCTGGGAGAAGTTAAAGGGTAGGTTGCCAAATACACATGTCTGGGGATGTAGATATGCGGTAAAAGAGAAAAGGAGGGGAAGGGCAATGGGTGGTTTTATTTTAGTAAAGAGGAGGGATTGGGGAAGTAATGTGGATAGAATAATAGGAGATAAGGAGGAGGAGATTGTGATATCAGAAATTAATGAGGGAAAAAAAGGTTATTTATTATATCTGTGTATAATAAGGAGTGCTGGAACACTCTAGAAAAGAATTTAGAGAATTGGTTAGAAAGAAAGGAAGGGGAACAAATAATCATGGGGGGTGATTTTAATATTAGAATAGGCGAATTGGTGGGAATGAAGAAGAGAAGGGAGGGATTGATAGGAAGAGTAAAGATAAATTGGTAGGTAATGGAGGGAAGAATATGATTGACTATTTTAAGGGCAAAGGATGGCATGTGTTAAATGGTATGACAGATGGTGACTGGGAAGGAGAGTTTACGTATGTAGGTGCTAGAGGTTGTACATTAATTGATTATATTTTTTTGTAGTGAAAATGCGATAGATAGAATAGAGGAATTCAGGGTTGATGACAGAGTGGACTCAGATCACTTACTGATAACGTTGAAGATAGAAGAAAGAGGTAGAGGAAGAACATATGTAGAAGGAAAGGATAAAGAAGAGGAGGAGGAGATCTGGAAGATATGCTGGGATGAGGAATCTGTACAAATGTATAAAGAAAATGTGGAAAAGTTAACATGGGAGAAGGATAGCCAAGGAACAATTGAAGAGAAATTGGACAAGCTTAAAGGCATGGTACAGATAGCTATGATAAGGAAAAAGGTGGCGAAGAGAAAAATAGAGTTAGGACAAAAGGATTGGTGGGATAAGCAATGCTCTAAAAAGAAGAGGGAGGTGAGGAGATGTTATAAGAAATGGAGAAAAGGTAAAATAGGTAAAGAGAAATATATGGAGGAAAGAAGGAAGTTGAAAGAGCTCGCAGAGAGGAAGCAAAGAGAGAAGAGGGAAGGAGAAGAAAAAAAGTTGAAGAATTTAAGAAATCCCACGGAAGTATGGAGATTTATAAATAGGAAAAGAAAGAAGAGTACTTGGAAAGAAGCGGAGATAAGTAAAGAAGTGTGGAGAAGCTACTTCATGGAGTTATTGGAAGGTAATGAGACACAGAAAGGAAGAGTTAACAGAGAAGAAGAAGGAAAAATTATAAGTATACGAGAGAAGAGGATAGGACAGTTGGAAGAAGAGGAAATTGGTAAAGCGGTTAGGAAGTTGAAAATGAAGAAGGCAGTAGGGGTGGATGGAATACCAATAGAAGCTTGGAAATTCGGAGGAGGTGCAGTGAAGAAAGGGCTGGTGGAAATATTGAGGCAGATATGGAAAGAGGGATATATACCCAAGGACTGGAAAATGTCAATAATTGTCCCATTGTATAAGAGAGGTGACACTAATAAGGCTGGTAACTATAGAGGCATATCTTTGCTGTGCTCGGCTTATAAGATATATGCTGAGATTTTGAGGCACAGACTTGAAGATGAAACAGAGAGACTGGGTTTGCTACCGGAAAGTCAGGCAGGATTCAGAAGAGGAAGGTCTACAATAGATAATATTTTTGTATTTAATCATATTGTCCAGAAGGAAAGAGAAAAAGGAAACAAGGAAGGAAAGGTTTATGCTATATTTGTAGATCTGAAAGCAGCTTTTGATAATGTGGAAAGGGAACAACTGTGGAAAGGATTAAGGGAGAAAGGAGTCGCAGAGGACCTCGTCTGGAAGATAGAAAGGATATATGAAGAAACGGAGGTAGCAGTAAGGGTAAAAGAAGAAATCACTGAGAAGTTTTTTACAACGAAGGGAGTAAGGCAAGGATGTGTGATGAGTCCTCTGCTGTTCAACTTGTATGTAGCGAAGATAGAAAAGGAGTTAGAAAGGCGTAATATTGGGGGTATAAGAGTAGGTAGAAATAGGCTATGGTCCTTAGAGTATGCGGATGATATGGTTTTTATAGTAAAGAATAAAGAGGCACTGATGGATATGTTGCAGACAGTAAAGAGATTTTTAAAGAAAAGGAAAATGATATTATGTATCGAAAAAAGGTGATGGTTTTTAACAGAGGAAATAGGGAAAAGAAAGAATCATGGAAATGGGAAGGGAAAGATATAGAGGAGGTAAAGGTTTTCAAGTACTTAGGTTTTGTGTTTAATAGTAATGGAAATTATAAAGAACACATAAAGGATTTATATAATAAGGGAAGGTTGGCAGCCAATAAAATATGGGGTTTGGGGGAAAGGATTTGTAGAGATGATTTTACAAGAAGGTAGGGGTTATTTAGGTATCTGGTGCAGAGTGTAATGTCTTACGGTGTGGAAATATGGGGCTGGGAGGAGAAGAAGGAATTAGAAAGAGTGATGTTAGATTACGTAAGATGGTTATTCAGGTTAGAATTCTGTACGCCAAGGTATTTAATGTCGAGAGAATTAGGTTTAAACAAATTAAGGATAGAGTGTAGGGGTATAAGATCATGGAGATATGAGGAAAAGATAAGAGGTATGGAAGAGAGTAGATGGGTAAAAAAGTGTTGGATGGAAAAAGAAGTAAATAGAAGGGGGGATATGTATAGTAGGGGGAGAGAAAAATATTATAATAGAAATGGGTGGGGTATTGAAGCATTAGAAGTTTTAAGAGAGGAAGGAATTGATATTAGTGAGGAATTGAGAAATAGGGACTGGGAAGTGCAGAGACAATTAGAGGATAATAAAATTAGAGAAGCTAGATATAATAAGAAATACGAGGATTTGGAAATAAGGTTGGAAGGACTAATGTATTTAAGGGAAGGAAATGTGGATATAGGAAATTTAGGCGACAGCGTAAGGACTTTATTAAGGTTAAGGTGCGGAAACATGGAGGATAGAAATAAGTATTGGTTAGGGGAGGAAGCGTATGCCTGTGTATTTTGCAGTATAGGCGAAGATTGTATATGTCATTATTTTAAAGATTGTGATGTAACTAAAAGTTGGTTTATAGAAATAGGTAAGGATGAGAATGAAGTAGAGGAAAAATTGTGGAACGATGTGTTAGATAATGCGAAAGGAAGGTTATTAAGGAAAATTTGGAAGGAGAAGGAGAATGTTATAAAAAATAAGAATATAAGTTAGTTATAAGGGTATGCATGAGAGAATGAGAAAGATATGTGAGTTATAAGAAATGTGTAAACCAAGTCCACTTCTTGGCGTTAAGCTGAAGTTAAATAAAGATTAAAATTATCATAGAGATCGAGTTTCAGATATCTTTTAATAATTTTCGCGATCGCGTATAACGAGATACATACCATAACGACACATGGAGCTGTTGCCTATTCGCTGTCACTGTATCTTCTTCTTAATATTTAAATGGCCAATATGATCAGGGGTAGATCAATATATTCGGGCCAACAACAGGTTATATTAGAGTATAAATTTCAGTGAGTACGTTCTCTTGGGGAAGGAGAGAAGGAAGGAATTTGTTTGGGAGGTGGTAGGGAAGGAAAAATAGGAAAGCGCAGGCCAGGGTCGAGTCGGGAATCGAACCCGAGATCTCTGGGATGTGAGTCAGGCGCGCTACTCCCTGAGCCACCAGAGGCCCCGCTGTCACTGTATGAATGACAACAAAGTGAGACATTCCATATACAATACAATAGCGCTATATATGCCGCATACCAACACGCGTCTTTGTTTACTTATTTGGCGGTATGATCATGCGGTGTAATGGGATGTACTTCTTCTTTTTTCAATTTTCATCTGGCCGCTTGTGATCAAGAGTGGATCAACAAATTCTGGCCAACAACAGGTTATAGTGAGAATAAGTTTCTGGGAGAAATTATTTATAGGATAATGTGAAACCTCTTTCTGAGGCATGTGGGGAAGTGGAAGGATAGAGTTTTATATGATAATCTGTGGAAAAACCTCTTTTGAGGCATGTGGGAAGGACGGGACCTAAGTGGAATCGAACCCGGAATCTCGAATCTCTCCGTTTACCAGGCCGCGATTCTACGCTCGGCGCCACGCGTCGCCCCTAATGGGATGTACATATACATATATTCGCTCTCGCCACTGATGCCAGAATTGAAACGCGAGCAACACGATTCCGTAGTGGTGGGGATACACACACAAGCGTGAACCGTGTACATGTAATGCGCAAAGCGCTCTGCGCATTACATGTACACGGTTCACGCTTGTGTGTGTATCCCCTCCATTACGGAGTCGTGTTGCTCGCGTCTCAATTCTGGCATCACTGGCTCTCGCTCTCTCTCTCCCGCTCTCCCCCTCCCCCACCCTTCCACTCTCCCTCTCCCGCTCTCTCTTTCCCCCTCTCTTATTTCTTATAAATTTTTAAAATTATAATTTTATAAAAGAGTATACACAAAAGAATAATCGTACATGAGCGATGTGAATGCCCCTTGAGAGACAAAATCGCTTTGCGTGTGCGCGCGCGAGCATACGTGCGTGAGTCTGAACCTTGTGAAAAATAAAAGTGTCACATTCTGGTATACGATTATCATACCTCAGGATTGACTGCACCAATCTTATTCAAACTGGTCGCAATCGAAAGCATTTTAGAGAAAGACGTTTTGAACAAAAATTGTATGGTTTTGAGGGGAACATAAGATGGTGTCATTGGTTTGACCTTGGATGGCATCGTTAAGGTTAAGTCAAGGACACCTTTAATTTCTTAAATGGAATCCCCTATTTTTTATTGTATATTCTTGTAGCTTATCTCGAGAGCTTTCCAAAACACTATAATAAAATATTTTTTCATTAAGTACTTTTTGAGTTATTTTATATTTTAATCTGACATATTTTGATATAAAAAATAAAATATCTCGTAAAATATTTAGTTTTCGATAATCTTACAGTAATACTTTTATCTACAGAATAATGAGACAAATCAATTAGCATAAAAAAATAATTGTTTTTAAGAAAAAGTATGTAATTATTTACAATGTATTTTTTTAAACAATTATTTATATTTTCTTTACACTAATTGATTTGTCTCATTATTCTGTACATAAAAGTATTACGATAAGATTATCGAAAACTAAATATTTTACGAGATATTTTATTTTTTATATCAAAATATGTCAGATTAAAATATAAAATTACTCAAAAAATACTTAACGAAAAAATACTTTATTATAGTGTTTTGGAAAACTCTCGAGATAAGCTACAAGAATATGCAATAAAAAAGGGAGGTTCCATTAAAAAAAATGAAGATGAAATCTCCTAAGCGCCTCCACCTAAAAAAGAATGTTCACTTCCACAAGATTTCCCCCTCGATACCATACAACTTTTATTTCAAACATTTTCCTTCAAACGTTGATCCTGAAAAGTTATGAGGGTGGAACTTTTAAAATGGGACACCCTGTATATTATACATATAATTTTGAATACGATGATAAATCTTTATCATCGACATTATATCGGTATAATCGATATGATTGAGGACTAATGAGTAATATATAAACTTCTTCACTATAAATGTGAATGTTTATATATTCTTATGACATAAGTATGCACATATTAAAATTTACATTTATATAAATATTAATATAAATATTTATAAATGCAAACACATAAATACTCTGTTCGCAAAACATTGCAACAAAATTTTATGATTGTTACAATATTTTGGATATTTATAATATAGAAAGGGCTCCTCCATCGCCCATTTTCGTGAGAACGCAACCAAAATATTTTATTTATTACTTTCATATCTGCGATTATAATTTGCAAGCGAGATTGAGGCATCTTTTTCTGGCCAATATTGTTACGAGTATCAGGATTGATTTTTTTTAATCATAATTTCTTATCATTTTAAAAAAGGCAGCAGGTTATTGCTTGCTATAATATTACAAAATCGTTTCCTCATACTCTTTACATCCTTGGAGTATTTTTTCTCATAAGGATTGCCTCCTAATAACGAAGATGTATATATTTTTTCTCTTTAGCTACCAACTTGTATATACACAGCCTAATAGACTATTATATACGCGGAATTTGGTGCCATCAAAAAAAGAAAAAATACATCGCCAGGAATCACAATAATAATTCCTTCCAATAATTTGTAAGCTTTTATTACTATATATGATTGGTTGCAATCATATGAAGGAATACCAGATATTGCACACTTAATCTTTCAAAAACGGAAGTTTCTTTAAATTTCTTCTGGAATAATTGTTTTTTAATAATCAGAATATTCATGCACAAACCCCATATGATATGAAATATTTTTTAAACCAACCAGTACACGAATAAAAATCGCCTGTGGGATAAAATATTTTTTTAATAACCAGAGCGCACATGCAAACCACTTCTGGAATAAAATATTTTTTAAACCAGCCAGCACACGAATAAAAATCGCCTCTGGGATAAAATATTTTTTTAATAACCAGAGCGCATATGCAAACCGCTTCTGGAATAAAATATTTTTTAAACCAACCAGCATACGAATAAAAATCGCCTCTGGCACAAAATGTTATTTTTTTAATAACCAGAGCGTACATGCAAAATGTTTTTGGTGGGAAATATTTCTTTCAACAACCAGTTCACGGTTTGATCGTTTCTGGGATACATTCTTCAACCAAAGCGTACATGCAAAACGTTTTTGATGGGAAATATTTCTTTCAACAACCAGTTCACGAATTGATCGCTTCTGAAATACATTCTTCAACCAAAGCGTACATGCAAAACGTTTTTGGTGGGAAATATTTCTTTCGACAACCAGTTCACGAATTGATCGCTACTAGGATATATTCTTCAACCAAAGCGCACAAGCAAAATGCATTTGGTGGGAAATATTTCTTTCGACAACCAGTTCACGAATTGATCGCTTCTGGGATATATTCTTCAACAAAAGCGCACATGCAAAACGCAATTGGTGGGAAATATTTCTTTCAACAACCAGATCACGAATTGATCGCTTCTAGGATATATTCTTCAACAAAAGCGCACATGCAAAACGCATTTGGTGGGAAATATTTCTTTCAACAACCAGATCACGAATTGATCGCTTCTAGGATATATTCTTCAACAAAAGCGCACATGCAAAACGCATTTGGTGGGAAATATTTCTTTCAACAACCAGATCACGAATTGATCGCTTCTGGGATATATTCTTCAACAAAAGCGCACATGCAAAACGTATTTGGTGGGAAATATATCTTTCAACAACCAAATCACGAATTGATCGCCTCTGGCTAACTAACTATTGTGACACAACTACTATTGCAAAATAAATATAATCAATTTTCAGTGAAATATACAAATAAGCAAAAGATTAATGATGTTTTATTAAATTTAAAGTTACTATTACATATACACAAACATATACATACATGTAGATAATATGTAACACATATATAGTATGCTCGGATAAGAAAGAGATGGACAGAGAAGAATGGGCAAAGAGAGAAAGAAGATATGAGTGTAACTGAGCAAGTGTCTGTACAAGTGCCAAAAGTAAGAAAAAAAGTAAATAGTTATATCTTTCTCCGTAGCAATACTTTATGCTCACTAATGTTTAGTGACACAAGTGAATTATCAATCGATATATCGTTTTACACCCATTCCCTCGCTTACTCATTCCTATCCGGAATTTTTGTATAGAAAATACACGTTTATTGTATGAAAATGATAAAAGATATTTTATTCGAAGTATTGCTCATTGCCAGCTATACATTTTTCCCATCTCTCTGACGATTTGTGGATGCCACGCCAAAAAAAAATGTTGCTCCTTTGAGGCAAACCAGTCATCGAGCCATTTTTGTACATTTTCGTAAGAAGTGAAGTGCTGCTCAGCAAGTGCGTGTCCCATCGATGCAAATAAGTAGTAATCGGATGGAGCCAAGTCTGGTAGTAAGCCGCATGCGAAAGTATTTCCCAACTAAACGCCTCAATCGTTTCCTTGACCGGTTTTGCTGTGTGTGATGGTGCATTATCATGAAGCAAAATCACTTTGTGTTGCCTTTTTTGATATTCTGGTCTTTTTTCACGCAAAGCTTGATTCAAATCGATCATTTGTTGTCGGTAGCGTTCAGTATTAACGGTTTCGCCAGGTTTTAGTAGCTCATAATAGATCACACCCTTCTTTCACGTTCTTCGTTTCTCACGTCAAAATCGCCACTTTTGAATTTTTAAACCACTCAAAGCACTGTGATTTACCAAGAGCATGCTCACCGTAAGCTTCGACAAGCATTCGATGCGATTCTGCAGCAGTTTTCTTCAAATGGTAACAGAAAATCAATGCTGTCCGCAAATCGTAGTTTCCAGGCACAAAATTCGACATGTTCAACGCTATTAAAAACTATGCTGTTGTATGAAACTTGTATTGTTGTGAGTTAAAAATTTTTGTCAGATGTCAAAACAAGAAAATGGCGCCAATGACGCGGTTTGACGGTAACTACATTGACAGCTAGGGCCATCTATGGGCAAATTCCGGTTTCATATTTATATACCTGGTATAAATATACTAATCTTTTGACCCTTATTCTTTTTAAAGAAAGTCTGCGGGCAAAGAGGGGCAAGCATCTCTCGAAAATTATATTTTCGTCCCATTATGTGGACACACTATTAAAACCACACTACAAAAACACAACACTCGTTTTTTAAATTCAACGCGTTATAACGCGTTATAACAGTTGAGCGTACTTTTGCAGTAATCTCTAGTTACGCGTATGTACACAACACGCGCGACTGAGACTGAGTATCTGCCGCGCACTGATATGATCGCCTGCCTGCATGTGTGTGTGCATGGTACAGTCGACTTATTCCCCGATACATACATATATATACTTACATACATGCATGCTACAAATATCGCGTAATAATAAAAACAAATGCGCATCTTTATAAACGAATATTCTCTAACCAAATAAAAAAATTATTTTCATATTGATTAAAATTAATTCGATACATAAAACCATTATTTATAAATATTTTACGACAAAAATTAAATTTCTAAATTTTTGCTTTAGAAAAAGTTTATTTTCTATAGATATAGGCAAGCTTATATAAATATGCAAATGTTTGGTAACATAAGAGGATAAAATATATCAAATTTTTTCTTATTTATAAATTACTAAATATAACTATAAATAATAATAAATAGTCATAAAGATTATATGTATATATATATATACAGGGTGGTCCATTTTAAAAGAGCCAGTCAAATATCTCGAAAAATATGGAAGATACGGAAAAACGTTTCAGACAAAAGTTGTTTGGTTTGAAGGGGGACATAAGATGGTGCCATTGATGTGACCTTGGATAGTCATTTGAAGATCACATGAAGGTCACTTTCAATTTCTTAAATGGAAACCCTCATTTTTCATTGCATATTCTTATAACTTATGTCGAGAGCTTTCTAAAACACTATAATTTTTTCATTAACTACTTTTTGAGTTATTTTATATTTTAATCTGACATATTTTGATATAAAAAATAAAATATCTCGTAAAATATTTAGTTTTCGATAATTTTACCGTAATACTTTTATCTACAAAATAATGAGACAAATCAATTAGTAAAAAAAAAAATTGTTTTTAAGAAAAAGTATGTAATTATATACAATGTATTTT
Source organism: Formica selysi (assembly GCA_009859135.1). Taxonomy (NCBI): domain Eukaryota; kingdom Metazoa; phylum Arthropoda; class Insecta; order Hymenoptera; family Formicidae; genus Formica; species Formica selysi. The sequence goes on along the minus strand of WHNR01000057.1, from coordinate 233,013 downwards.
TTTAAACAATTATTTGTTTTTTTCTTTACACTAATTGATTTGTCTCATTATTCTGTACATAAAAGTATTACGGTAAGATTATCGAAAACTAAATATTTTACGAGATATTTTATTTTTTATATCAAAATATGTCAGATTAAAATATAAAATAACACAAAAAGTACTTAATGAAAAAATACTTTATTATAGTGTTTTGAAAAGCTCTCAAGATAAGCTACAAGAATATGTAATAAAAAATGAGGGATTCCATTTAAGAAAACATCTATCACATTGACTTGGCCTTGAAAAGGTCACTCAAGGTCAAGTCCATATTTTCATCATGTGTCCCCCTCTGAACCATACAACTTTTGTATAAAACATTTTTTTCCATCTTGTTTACTTTATGAGATATTTGCGTGCGTTGATTAAAATGACTCATCCTGTAATATCGTTACTGTAAAATTTTTGTTTTTCGCGCTTATTGATCCGAAAATAATTACAATGAATTAATGATATTTTATCGATTAAAATGATACCAAACACGATATAAATCGGGTAATTTTTAATCAATTATGTAATTAAAATTATGATCACTTATTTCATTAAAAATAATCCGATTTATGTCATATTTAGTGTCATTTTAATCGTAAAAATGTAATTAATCCATTACAATTATTTTCAGATATATAAAATGCGAAATACAGAGATTTTATTTTCTGTAATAAGATGACATATACACGTCAAAGATTACAGATAAAGGGAGTCTGGCGAGCGAGACTTCGGAACTCTTGGATGTTTGTCATCTCGCTTGCTCCTTCATTCCAGTGTTCCGATTAGGGACCGGCTGTACGCGCATGCGTGCTTTTGCGCATGCGCGACGGTGAGAATTAGCTATGTACATGATGCGTGCAGACGTTGTAGCGGGACGTTACGACAGCTGGAAATTAAATGATATATATAAGATAAGATTTTTATATGTTTAATCGTTCTTTAATTAATCACAATGTATATTTTTATCTATATATGTATATATTTTATTTCTTAATACATTTTTAAAACATTTTTTAAATATTTTTAATGTAGCCGGGTAATAGTGCCTCTTTTTATTTGTATAACATACTTTACTGATGCCGTATTCCCGCACATGCGCCTATAGCCGGTCCCTAATCGGAACACTGCTTCATTCTTTCTTGCTCTCGTTTTTGTCGATTCTTCAGCACCGGGGATCTTTCCTTATGTACAAAATATAAACATTTTATAAAATATAAACTGAAACTTACATTTTGGATTTTATTAGTATGAATATAAATATAATGGATTAATGAGATTCTTGCGATTAAAATGATACCAAACATGACATAAATTGGATTATTTTTAATCAATTATGTATTATGTAATTATGATTACTTATTTCATTAAAAATTATACGATTTATGTTGTGTTTAGTATCATTTTTATCGCAAGAATCTCATTAATCCATTATAATTATATTCATACTAATAACATCCAAAATGTAAGTTTCAGTTTTTATTTTATAAAATGTTTATATTTTGTACATAAGGAAAGATTCCCGATGCTGAAGAATCGACAAAAGCAAGAGCAAGAAAGAATGAAGGAGCAAGCGAGATGACAATGTACATTAAAAGTTATATATTTCGCATTTTATATATCTGAGAATAATTGTAATGGATTAATTACATTTTTACGATTAAAATGACACTAAATATGACATAAATCGGATTATTTTTAATGAAATAAGTAATCATAATTTTAATTACATAATTGATTAAAAATTATCCGATTTCGTGTTTAGTATCATTTTAATTGGTAAAATATCATTAATTCATTGTAATTATTTTCGGATCAATAAGCGCAAAAAACAAAAATTTTACAGTAACGATATATAACGCGAGAGATTATAGACAAAGCAAGCCTCGCGAGCGAGACTTCGGAAATCTTTCATGTTAGTTATCTCGCTTGCTCTTCATTCGCACTCTCTCTCTCTTTCTCTGCTTGTTCTTTATTGTATTCTTTCATTCCCATTATTATAATCTTTTATTTGTTCGACTTTTATTCTTTTTATTCTTGTTTTCCTATATGATAATAAATTAATTTATTCATCTTTATTTTATAAAGCATAAATAAGATATTGTATATTTTATAAATAAAAAAAGTATTATGTATGTGTGCGTGTGCGTCTGTATTTTTGTATGTGCATGTGTTGTATTTAACTATAGTGAAACGTAATTATGTATTGTATTAACTACCTTTTCAAAAAAAGGTAAAAAAAAGGCGCCAAGTACAGGTGCCACGTGAAAAAGTGTAACACGAAAAACTATTTTACTTTTAAATTACTGTAAAAAATTGTTGTACAAAATAATGTTATTTTAACTCTAGACAGAATAATGTTATTGTAAAAATTTGTATTATAATATAAAACTAATTTTTTAAATTATTATTTAAATTTAAACATTAAAAAAAAACTGTTCTATAAATCAAAAATACTGTTGTACAAAATAGTTTGAATTTCCTACAAAAATAATGATATCAAAAAATTGCGCCAAATAAATAAACATTTGTTACAAAATTAATTTTTTTATTATTATTTAAATAAAAATATTTTAATTAAAAAAATTGTTATACAAAGCAGTTGTTTTAACTTCCTAGAAAAATAATGATATCAAAAAATATTACGCCAACTGAATAAAAATTTATAAAATATATTGATTTTGAGTAGCCGTGAGAACAACTGATTTTGTGTAGTCGTGAGAACAACTGATTTTGAGTAGCCGTGAGAACAACTGATTTTGAGTAGCCGCGAGAATAATTGATTTTATGTAGCCGCTTCTCAAATTCATGTCACTTCCACGCAGTTGATCCTGGATAACACTAAGTGCATGAAATCTCGAAATTTGAACGGCCGCCATTTTGAATGAGGGGGTCGTAGCGACTTAAAATTTTAAGGGTGTGTTTGTTATGAAAAGACCTTTCAAACGAGCCCCCACTCGACCCTTAATCCAATTTAAAACTTTCAACCCCCCTCTTACTCCCGCGTACCAGGGGGTGGGGAATGATCGATATCCATGTCATAGGGTAGCTTTTTTGATAAATCAAAATACGCGTTTTACCGTTTTTTGATATTTTCATTTTTACAAAAATTATTTAGAGGTTTCCACACTTTTGACAAACCCTGTATATTGTGACGTGACGTTTTTGGGACGTCCGTCACAAGGGCCGAATGGCTCGATCGGGGGCGGTTTTTCGGGGGCCTGCGTCCTCTCTATTTAGAGAGAGAGCGGCCCAATCGTCAGATCGACGAGATCTGACTTTTGTTAGTAATAGTATCGAAAATGTAAGCTCGAGATGAGCCCGCGAGTTGGTTGTCGGCACGAGATCGAGCAGCGAAATCCCATCCGGCGGAAGAAAAGGAAGAGAGAAGAGCGACGGCCGAGAGCGGGAGTCCAGGACACCCAGGAAACAGGAGACGTCAGGTTGTAGTTGTCTAATATTAAAAACATTTTTGATGGCTGACAAACATCGCAGCCGGTAAATTTATATTTCTTATGGCAGGAAAGGAGCGCGGATGGCCGGAATAATCCAGCCAAAGGGGCGACCACTCCACCCGCACGAAGCGAGTAGTCCAGTAAAACAGTATTTGAAAATGGCAAAACGGATAGACGAGCCAATTTTTTGAGGATAAGTAGAAGGTCATAGGAGATGCCCGAATTCACAAAGTTCCAACAAAATTTCCCTGTGCGTCGACGGCCATCTTCAAAATAGGGGTAAGTTTGGATATCTCGACTTCTATTGGTCGAATTTTTTTCCTTTTTTTTTAATTTTGTAGGAAAATATATTTGCTACAACTTTTGTTTGAAAATTTTTTTAATAGCTGTCAAGGAAAAAAAGTTACAACCAAAAAAATGCCGTCAATTAGGGCTTGAACATTTTTATTGACAATTACATTGCCCCCTGTTGGTTTTATCAAAAAAATGTTCAAATAAAACTTGTAGAGGACTCAATTCTCTACAATTTTTGTATATCCGCTTCTGCGGTGACTCAAAAAATACCAGAGATAGAGGGCGCCAAAGTTGACTAGGTCTAGTAAATGCTATTTTTCGTGGGGAAAATTCCCGTTTTTATTGTGAATTGTCGTACATTAAAATTTTTTTCCGCACCACCACTGAGGTAGAGTTTCAGGCGCATTTTTTTTATGTGGTATTCCCACAAAAAAAAAGGAAAAAAATTCGACCAATAGGAGCCGAGATACCCAAACCTACCCCTATTAAAAAAAAAAAAATGCGCCTGAAACTCTACTTCAGTGGTGGTGCGGAAAAGAGTTTTAATGTACGACAATTCACAATAAAACCGCGAATTTTCCCCACGAAAAATAGCATTTACTAGACACAGTCAACTTTGGCGCCCTCTATCTCTGGTATTTTTTGAGTCACCGCAAAAGCGGATATATGAAAATTGTAGAGAAGTGAGTCCTCTACAAGTTTTATTTGAACATTTTTTTGATAAAACTAACAGGGGGCAATATAATTGTCAATAAAAATGTTCAACCCCAAATTGACGGCATTTTATTTGGTTGTAACTTTCTTTCCTTGACAGCTAATAAAAAAATTTTCAAACAAAAGTTGTAGCAAATATTTTTTCCTACAAAACTAAAAAAAATTAGAAACTTGCACATTGCTTCCTCATCATTTTATCTTACAAAGCTCAAGCTGCTTTAAGCATGCGGATTTTTCAATTTTTGCTTCCTCATAGAGGAAGCTTCGTAAGTGAAATAAAAATTAAAATGATTTCTTTCACCGATCCTCACTAAATTCAATATCAAACATCCATTAATAATACTCTATTCATCTAAAAAAATTTAATCCGATATCCCAAATTTTCTGAAAGTTACAGCGTGTACAGACATTTCTTAAAAAATTCAAAATTTTGTAAAAAATGAACCCTTTCACCGGTACTCACCAAATTCAGTACCAACCATCCTTTAATAATATTCTATTCATGTAAAAAAATTTAATTTAATATTTCAAATTTTCCGGAAATTACAGCGTGTACAGACATTTCTCAAAAAATTCAAAATTTTATTAAAAATAAACCCTTTCACCGATACTCACCAAATTCAGTAGCAACCATCCTTTAATAATATTTTATCCATCTAAAAAAATTTAACCTGATATCTCAAAATTTGCGAAAATTACAATGTATACAGACATTTCTCAAAAAATTAAAAATTTTATAAAAAATGAACCTTTTCATCGATTCTCACCAAATTCAATACCAACCATCTTTGAATGATACTCTATCCATGTAAAAAAAAATTAACCCAGTATCTCAAAAATTGCGGAAGTTAGAGGTTGTACAAAATATCGCGTACACACACACACACACACGCACACGCACACGCACACGCACACGCACACGCACACGCACACGCACACGCACACGCACACGCACACGCACACACACACACACACACACACACACACACACACATACAGACATTTTTTAGGAATATGATTTTTCGACGTTTTGGAACATTCTAAACACATTGGCATAGAAAACTCGAAAAAAAATTTTGTCACGAAAACAAAGCTTCCTCTATGAGGAAGCAAAAAGGAAAAAAATTCGACCAATAGGAGCCAAAATATCCAAACTTACCCCTATTTTGAAGATGGCCGCCGACGCACAGGGAAATTTTGTTGGAACTTTGTGAATTCGGGCATCTCCTATGACCTTCTACTCACCCTCAAAAAATTGGCTTATCTATCCGTTTTGTAGATATTCGGTGTTTTTGATACTATTTTACTGGACTAGAGGGAGTCCCAAGGACGGAGAGGCGAGCGGACTCTCAATCCGGAGCCTATTCGACCAAATAGGAAAGAGGGCCGATCGGGCGCAGCCGTAAGCCCGCACCTTTAAGCCGAATAACAGAAAATCTTGGAAACTCCGGGGCGATGAACCCACCAACACGGCCGTGAGGACAACAAGGATCGCGAGGACCGCAGGACGGCCCTGCGTAACGCGAAAGCGCCACAGTTGGCACGATAGCGATTTATCGCGTCGGCGTGTCTCCTGCAGGACTCTCGCTCGGCACTGTTCGCCGAGATAGCGAGAAGGACGCAGGCCTCGTAGAGCGCAGCCTAATTATCGAACAGGAAGGAAAATCGAGAGCTTCCAGCCGGTGGGACGAGCGTCACCTACAGCCCCGTACCACCACCATCTAACCGGGGAGGGTGATGTAACGGCAGGGCCGTTACTACGGTAGTAACATGTAGTATACAACAAATATATATAGCTTCATACACGGCTTGCTTATTTCCACCTAGCTTTACCTGTCCTACCGCCGCCATATTGCCTAACGCATGCGCGTCCCCGCTCGAGTTACGCTCTCGCTCACCGGCACGCGCTATCTCACTCTGCATGCGCTCTCATTCACCGGCACGTTCCATCTCTCTCGCGAGGTCCCCACGCGGTACCGACTCCCACCGCCGGCGCACAGTGGGGGACACCGGCTGGGTATATAAGCCCGGCCGGCTGAGACATAGGGACCAGATCCTATCCTGACCAGCTCCCGATACCGATCTCACTACCTACCTACTACCTCTTGGGGCTAAGGTTGTCCTCAGCCCCGCCGGGTTGAACCGGCACTCTATACCTCGGGCCAAGGTTGTACTTGGCCCCGTCGGGTTGATCCGACTCCTGTCTCGACCGCTCCACGGGCTGAGGTTGAACTCAGCCCCGCCGGGTTGAACCGGCTCCTGCCTACCTCGGGCCAAGGTTGTACTTGGCCCCGTCGAATTGAACCGACTTCCGTTGCTTAGGCAGCGCTCGACGTGACACTCGAGCCTGCCGGCAATACCTGGCCGCCTGACCTAACCTTAGATAATAAGTACATGTACAGACCGCGCTGTAAATATACCCGCATGACAGAGATAAGTCCGCTAGCTCTAAGTCTCGTAGTTCTAGACCTGCTAGTTGTAAGGCCTGTTAGTGTTAAGACCGCTAGTTATAACCGCATCCTAGTCTTAAGGCCTGTTCATACTAAGTCCGCTAGTTGTAACCGCATGCTAGTAATAAGACCTGTCTAGTACTAAGTCCGCTAGTCTTAAGACCTGCTAGTAATAAGCCCTGTCCGTTAGTTGTAAGGCCTGTTCGTAATAAGTCCTCTAGTTCTAATCGCGCCGTCAGCGCATGTAAATAAAACCGGGAAAGATTGCACGCCGCACCTGTCTGGCGCTTCTCACCGCTTTGCGACCATCGCTTCGCGCCTGCGCGTTACGCCGCTCCTGCTACCAGCGACCGCCTTCACCGCACGCTATCGCCAGACCATGCACGCTGTATCTATCTTTCTCTAACTGAATAAACTATCTCTTTCTACCTAAACTGTGTCTCGTAAGCTTGAGTCTCCCCTCCTCTCGAACCCGGACACCGACGAGCCGATCCGAGCGTCGAGCGAGGTGACCGCGTTACAATACAATATAATTTTCCGGACTCGAATCGGTCTTTTAACACAGCTCATGGTGCTGGAATGTGCCTCAATAATAATAACGACGACCTTTGCTTGAAATACGCCACGTATATTATTCGGATGACTCGCGAAAACTAACGACGGGGTCACAAACACCCGATGGATACTCTGTTCGATACCGGAGGATTGCGCTTTCTCCTCACTCTAATTACGCATAGCGGGTACAAAATAACTGCTAATAATACACAAAAAGACTACGAAAACCATCGGTGACGACTGTGGTGTACGAGTCGTACGACGCAATACTTTGCGCGATCCGGAATATCGATCGCGCGAGCGTGAAAATCCTGATACTTTACAACATGTAATAATTACGAACGCGAGACTAACACTAATGACTGTCGGCGGCGGCGAAATGAATAGAGAGAGCCTATTATATCTAATTCGGATGAGCGACGTGTGCCCGTCGGCCGTGCGACGTAATCTACCAAAAATATTCACAAAGTTAATTCACCAAAACGCGTGGCTCGACAACTATTAAGGGCGCGACTCATCCGAATTAATTACCTACAGATAAATGGCAACAAAATCGGTCGGCGACGCTCGTCCCACCGGCAGGAATCCTGTGGTTTTTCCTCTCGTCTTACAATATCGCTCGCACGCTTTGGGAGACCTGCGTCCTTCCGGAAAGCTCGCCGAACAGTGCCGAGCGAGAGTCCTGCAGGAGACACGCCGGCGCGATAAATCGCTATCGCGCCACTTGTGGCGCTTTCGCATTACGCAGGGCCGTCCTGCGATCCTTGTGGTCGTCACGGCCGTATCGGTGGGCTTACCGCCCCGAAATTTCTAAATTCGATGGCTGCTTGACTGGCAGATGCGGAATTCCGGCAGCGTCCGATCGGCTCTCTTTCCTATCTTGTAGAATAGGTCCATCGTCGAGAGTCTTTTCGCCGCTTCGTCCTTGGGACTCCCTCGCTTCGCGCGGGTGGAGTGGCCGTCCCTTCGGCCGGTTCCTTCCGGCCCTTCGCCTCTGTTCCTGTCGTAATAATACAAAATTATCGGCAGCGATGGGTGTTAGCCACCAAGAATGTAGTTAATAAACAAAACTACGACCTGACGTCTCTCGTTCCTTGAAAGTCTCGGACTCCCGCTCTCGGCCGCTCCTCTTCCTTCTTCCTTCCTCTCTGCCGGATGGGATCCCGCCGCTCGATCTCGTGCCGACAACCATTTCGTGGGCTCATTTCGAGCTTACAGTTTCGATAAATATTACTACCAAAAGTCAGATCTCGTCGATCTGACGATTGGGCCGCTCTCTCCCTAAATAGAGAGGACGCAGGCCCCCGAAAAACCGCCCCCGATCGGGTCATTCGACCTTTGTGACGGACGTCCCAAAAACGTCACGTCACAATATATATATATATATATATATATATATATATATATATATATATATATGTTTATATGTTTATTTAATATACAATGAAATATACAATCAATGCTTCAAAATCCATTGATAAATAATCTCATTACTGCTTATCTAGTTCATCATTAAATGAATATGAATAAAGCGGAAAAAGTGAATTATATAATTCTATTTTCAATATAATATCTAATATATATTACTTATTAGCCATCTTTTGTAAAAATATTATATAAACATCTTTAGCACCTGTAGGCCACTGCCTTTTTTTAACTAGCGCATCATCAGCTTCGACCCAAACATTAGATATTCCTTCTCTACATATACTTATATAATGACTCATCAATACATGAACCATGATGAAATATAGCATTCATTGTCTTATACAATTGTCCAGCTATTAATACTTTAGTTGTTGGGACAGCACATAAGTTAAATTTGTTTGCTGCTTTCACTTTATCATCCTGCGATGAAAATAGTAATAAATGCATAACAACTATCTCTCTTGTCAATGTTATTTCATTTTTAAATAGTGTATCATCTCCAGTACAATGTTCACATGATTTATTGTGTAATTGATAACAATATGAAAACGTAACATTTAATAAATCATTCAGAGTATAACTTTTCTTTTTTAAATTATTAATAAGAATCGAAATAATAATATTATTATCAACAGTAGTTTTTGTATTACCACAAGTTTTGCATCGCACAATAGACGTTATTTGATATTCTATTAAACTTATACAATCATATTTTTTGCAAAGAGCTACAAGAAAATCAGATGCATTTTGTTTTACAGTGCTTGAAAAATGTTCTCCTAAACATTGCCGTATTACATATGTATTTAAATTACGCATTCCATTTTCATATCGATGCATTAATATACGTAAAACATCTGATTTATCGCAATTAAATAATTGCTGTCTAATGAAATTTAAATGCAATAAACATTGCAATACCGCATTGGCATAGCATGTAACCTCGTCTGTATTTTGGAAACCATGTATGACCCAAGCAGTACTTTGTTGAACTTTTTCATGTGATTTTTGGACAGAAGTAATCATTTTTGGTTGTTCGGGAGTCGACCTCGACGAGATCGCCCGAAACTGAGAGAAACGCTCAGAGATGAGCGAGAAGCGATGTGTAACGCGAATCCGTAGATCCGCTGGAGGATAAGGAGATGTTCAGAAAATACTCGAGTGTAGATTGTTTTCAATATTCGTTTTATTTAGAATACTAGGAGCGAGCGACGGCACGTATTCCGCGAATCCGACGGAGATCTTCAAAATGTCCTGTTAATGACTGCCCTTTTTTGCGGTTCGGAAATTTTGATTAAGAGCTTCTTGCTAGAAACTCTCGCGAGAAGGGAAATCTTGACCGCGAACGCTGGATGGAATTTAGCGCGAGGCAGAGGACATTCGCGATGCGGATAACGAGCGTCGACTCTCGAACTCAAAACAATTAACTTTCACAATATCTGAACACTAAATAATGAAAGAACACGAATTGAGATGTGACCAAATTGCTCTCCGCGAGAATATGAGCGCGATATTATGCGAGACAATTCGGACCGAATTTGAGACGAGTAAGCCTACTGCTTATGCGACACGAGCGAGAATAAGCGAAATGCGAATGCGAAAAGTCGATGAATTTCGACCGGCTCGAATCGTTGTCGTAGGCAGACTAAATCGACCGACCGCGGAAACTCGCGCTCTGCCGATGTGAATAACAAGTTTTTTCGGTATCGAACGTTCTCGAACCAGGTGTTTGTCACGTTAGAATAACGCGATCACGCACCGAGCGGGTGATCGCGACGCTTTTGGCTCTCGTTCGTGTTTTGGTTTCTGAGGCAATCGTTTGAATATAACGGCGAAAGGACCCCGCACAAACCTTATGGAAAACCGGTCTCGGTGGATTTCGCTGAAACTTTGGAAATTTGTAGTTTACGTGATCCTGATGAAAAGTTCTCATTGCACCAACTTGATTCATTGAGCCGTTTGAGCTCTAGCGACCGTCGAAAGTATGAAATAGGCGACTGTCGCCGCCACCATGTAGACAACCACTAGCTAATTCCTCCCTCCCCTATCCCTCCCCTCCCCTGTTCCCACTCCTCTTTCTATCTTCCCCTCTCCCATCCCCTCTCTATCTCCCCTCCCCTCCTTTTCCCCTCTCTCTTCTTCTATTATTTTTTGTTATTTTATGTTGGTTTGCTTTATTTTACGTTATTTTACGCTCCTTCTTAGAACCATTCTCGCTTTCTCTCAACATCCCTATGAAATTCATTCTGGAGGATCGCAGCGTCATTGTTTCAACTGTCTGAGAAATACGGACCTTGAATATCGAGTATGTAGCCATCGGGTGCGACTATCAGCACAGGTTTGAGTAAATGTCGTCCCTTATGAAGACAAAATGATTGTCGGAGAGTACGAAAATTACTATTTTTAGGAACGTAGCTATAAGTACCATCAAAGTACGCGATTACACGAGGAATATGTGGTTCGGGATTGTATAATTCGTTCGCGAAATCGGTTGTCTTTGGACATAATCTTCTCTTGTGATTGCATCCAAACCGATGTTTGTCGGAACAAAACGTTGCATCAAAGAATGTCGGACAGTGGAAATGGCTAAACTCGTTGCTTGTCTGCTCGGGTACTCGAAGATAACTTTAAGAAATTCATCAGGGAGTCCTTGTCGCATCTTGCATAAGAACATTAACAAGTCTTTCTTAGAAACATATCTGAAGCCGCCTGTACAAGACACTCTATCACAATAATCAAATAGTTCCAGAAACTGCTGTTTCGTCACCGGAGAAAAGGATTCGAATTCAGCATCTGTGAAACTGTTCTCATCAACGAATCTTCTTTGATCCCTTGCCACATTTCTGAGTCCTTGGAGGAACATTTGAAGTTGCGGTCCTTTGATGACATAAGGTCTGTTTATGGACCGCAAGCCAGGTAGCAATGCCTGAAGAAAGAAACCTTGATCATCCAAATGATGTTGACATGATCTGGCATCGTCAGGAATGAAAATATCTCGCAAAACAAATACGTTCACTCTGCATTCAAGCGTAATCCTGCGGACATCAGCATCAGCATTACAAATCATACAAGTGTAACGATACCGTTACTAACGGCCTAGCGGGCCGATCCACCGCGCGCTGTTATGAGGCTCGGCGCCTATGGCGCCCCTAAACTTCCGTGTCTCGGCCCCACCGTGGGGCCGGTCCACCACGCGCCGACTCGCGTGAGTGGGAGGCCGGCCACCGGTATATAAGGCGCTCCGGCGAGCGTAGCGTTACCAGTTCCCGATCCCGAGTCCTACCTAGTACAACTCCTGATCCGAAACCTACACCGCGTTACACCAGGCTACGGGCTACCCGTAGTTACGCCAGGTTACCCGATTGCTGGGACGGCGCACCCTGATACCTAGCGTTACACCAGGTCACGGGCTACCCGTGGTTATGCCGGGCTTCCCGGTTGCTGGGACGGCGCACTCTTAGTTCATAAGACCGTACCGCGCTCCGCGCACCGTTCAACCTGGACGGCCGTTTGTATATACCGCGACCGTTTCCACCGTAAGACCACTTTGGTCTCCGTGTATCTTTCCGTATAAATACCGCGACCTTTTAGATGGTAACACCGCTTTGTACATATACCGCGACCTGCTATATTATAAGACCGTTGTACATATACCATAACCAGTAAGACCGCTCCGGTCTCTGCGTCCTGATAGATTCTAGTACCACCTTGTATATACCGCGACCTGTTTATACCGTAAGCCCGCACTGTATATACCGCGCATTATAATTGTAGAGCCGACTCCACCTGTACGCACGGCCTTCCGACTACACAAGCGCGCCAGCCCTTCTAAGGGTAGGCCGCAGAAAGTGCCGACGCCCCGTCCTTCTAAGGATAAGGTAGTCAGGCCGTTGGAATTACGATCGAAGGCCACGCGACACCCGTAGCATTTAAGATCTGTCTGTTCCGCTTAGAACCACCCCAGTCGCTTGCATGCGAACCTCGCGATTGCAGAACGGCCGCTTGAGCCACGCTCGCTTCCCGAGCTCCACGCGCACCAACCACACGCGAAACTCTGTACGCACCGCGCTTGCATGTCGCATTGTGAATAACAACCGCTCGCGCGCGAAACTCTGTACGCATCGCTCCTGCCTGCTGCATTGTACATAGCTTTCAGTGTTAAATATCTTTAATAATAACCGCTTATACCGAGGTAAAGTAAGTTGGAGTTTCCCCCTTCTCCCGAATCCTGGCACCGGCGAGCCTTGATCCGCGGCGTACGGGAAAGGTGAACCGTTACACAAGTACGATTCTCAGTTTGTGTCAATACATTGAGTCGCAGGCAAGTAGGATCGCGATCCATTTCTGTTATTTCGTTGCAAATAGATTGATTACAGGTGATACAAATCCTCGTAAGATCTGTCACAGCGAGAGGTGGCCTCTGGAATCCATCACGTCTATAGATGGCAATCTCGCGTTTGTTTGCTTTTTCATCTCCATCTATTCGACTCAATTGATTCGGTAAAAAATCTCTATCGCAAATGTAACACTTCAAACGGTTTCTCCAAGCCATAGTTAGCTATGATTGAAAAACGCTAAGAAGAAAATGTTGGTATTGATTAAACCGGATTCTCAATGTTTCCTTCTGTTGATGATGTACATCCAAAACATGAAGCCATCAAATAGAAATGCTTTTAATATTAACTGTACAGGATAAGAAAAGACAAATGCTATGTACATGTGCCAGTCAGAAAATCGTAACTTTGTTTGGGATAACTCGGCCATGACAATACAACAATGTAACAATACAAAACACAAAGTGTCTGATGTATGGTATCTTTCATAGATTCCCAAATATTGGATGTGAGAATTTTAGATGCGTTTTTAGTATTGCCTATAAAGTAGAATGATTTTCCGGCATCAACGATAGAATGATACATCGCTATTTATCATGTCACTCTATACATGTATATAAAACTCTTATCATGTTTCGTATTCTCCGACAGTCATTTTGTCTTTATAAGGGACGACATTTACTCAAACCTGTGCTGATAGTCGCACCTGATGGCTACATACTCGATATTCAAGGTCCGTATTTCTCACACAGTCGAAACAATGACGCTGCGATCCTCCGGAATGAATTTCATAGGGATGTTGAGAGGAAGCGAGAATGGTTCTAAGAAGGAGCGTAAAATAACGTAAAATAAAGCAAACCAACATAAAATAACAAAAAATAATAGAAGAAGAGGAGAGAGGGGAAAGGGAGGGGAAGGGAGATAGAGAGGGGATGGGAGAGGGGAAGATAGAAAGAGGAGTGGGAACAGGGTAGGGGAGGGATAGGGGAGGGAGGAATTAACTGGTGGTTGTCTACATGGTGGCGGCGACAGTCGCCTATTTCATACTTTCGACGGTCCCTAGAGCTCAAACGGCTCAATGAATCAAGTTGGTGCAATGAGAACTTTTCATCAGAATCACGTAAACTACAAATTTCCAAAGTTTCAGCGAAATCCACCGAGACCGGTTTTCCATAAGGTTTGTGCGGGGTCCTTTAGAAACGAAATTTTAATGTTTCAATTTTGAACTTACCGCCCGCCTTGGAACGATAGTTCCAAAATAATCGATACAGCATTGCATGAAACGACAAGAGCGCACGCCACAAGTAACAACATGAGCGAAAAGACGACAAGTTACGCAACGTAGTTTGACACGCTAAATTTGCCGCCCGCCTTGGCGGAATGACGCTCGCATCTTGACAATTTTGAGCTTAATCTAATAATGTACAGTAATGAAACGCAACGCGGCGAAGGAGTCTAATTGCCTGTTGCCTCACTATTGACCGGTAATACGCACAGTTTAACAATCGGTCTTTTGAATTCGGAGGTGGTGGTCTTGACGGTGACGACCCGTACGAAGCCGTCGGAGCCGGGGTGATAGTGTGTCACTCGGCCCAACTCCCATTTGCAGGGGGGTAACGGCGGATTTCGCAACAGGACAAGTTGCCCGGTTTTGATCGGTGGCTTGACCTTTCGCCATTTTGCTCTTTGTTGTAACGTATTTAAATAATCGTTACTCCATAGCTTCCAAAATCGCTCGGTAACGTGTCGGACGAGCTGCCACCTCGAAAGACGATTTTCGTGGAGATCGAGCAATGATGGTTCCGGGTTTACAGTAAGAGCGAATCCGATCAGGAAGTGACCGGAGGTCAGACCATCGTAGTCCTCAAGCGTATCAGAGAGGGGCGCAATCGGCCTAGAATTAAGACACGCTTCGATTCTGCATAGCAAAGTCGAGAATTCCTCGAATGTGAGCATGTGATTCCCTAACACGCGGCGCAAATGAGTTTTAACGCTCCGTACGCCCGCCTCCCACAATCCGCCGAAGTGCGGAGCAGACGGGGGAATAAAATTCCACGACACGTTATCGGAGGCAGTCAAGTTCAGAAAGTTCGGATCGCGTAATGCTGACCGGTAAGCGACGGTCATTTCTCGGTCCGCCCCGACGAATGTTGTCCCGTTGTCCGAATACATGGAGTGCGGGAGGCCGCGACGAGCGCAGAATCGAGAGTAAGCATTTAAAAGGGCTTGAGTGGAGTAGTCGCTTACTAACTCCAAATGTATTGCCTTTGTCGCAAGGCAGATAAATAGTGCGATATATGCTTTACGCGACGTAATACCTCGTCCGGCTGAAGCGCGAATTTGCACGGGTCCTGCGTAATCTAGGCCGCAATGCAAAAAACAGCGGACTGTCGCTGTCACGCGAGTTTTGGGAAGATCTCCCATGATTTGTGTGGGAGTCGCGGCTCGTTCGCGAGTACATACAACGCATTTATGAATGACAGATTTTACTATGTTACGAGCGCGAAGTATCCAGAAATCGCGGCGCAGAACATTTAGCGTGAGTTGCGGTCCGGCATATAACGCTCGTAAATGAGTTTGATTCACAATCAATGTAACGAGAGGATGAGATGAGAGAAGAATCGGATGTCGAACTGGCATTGGCAACGGGGCTTTGTTAAGCCGTCCACCCACGCGTAGAATCCCGTCCCGATCGAGGAACGGTCGAAGTGAGAGAAGTGAGCTTCTCGACGAGAGGCTCTGATTTTTTGACAGCTCGTGTATCTCCGTCGGAAATAAGTGAGCTTGAATTTTCTTAATCCAGAAAATTCTGGCAGTGTTGCAGTCGGATGCAGAAAGCGGGATGCTTCTCGATGCTGGATAGTGAGACGACAGAAGCGAGAACGACGACGAGCGATTACGATCACATAAGCTTATGAATTTGATGATATACGCGGTGACGCGAATTAATTTTGGCCACGATGAATATCTTGAAGCGAGGTTCCACGTAACGTGAGGTTGAGAGCATTGCAGCGAATTAATTTTTTCTTCAAGAGGGGGTTCCGTTGGAAAGTGCGGTGTGTTGCATGGCCATTGATCGGAAGCGGAGTGTAGCCATGGAGGGCCTTGCCACCAAGGCTCACGATTGAGAATTTCATCGCCGTATATTCCGCGCGAAGCGCAATCCGCGGGGTTTTCCTCTGTTGGCACGTGCTGCTATTCGACGTCTGGGAGACGAGTCTGAATGTCGTTCACGCGATTTGCGACAAAAGTCTTCCATCGTGATGGAATTTGAATTACCCACGCGAGCACGATCGTGGAATCTGTCCAGCAATAACACGGAAGATCTTTGTAACCGTTCAATCCGCGAACAAACTCGACAAGTCGCGAGAGTAATACGGCTGTGGATAATTCCAGCCGTGGTATGCTTAGCGGTTTTAACGGCGCGACCTTTGATTTTCCAACGAGCAGAGTTGTCGTAATTTGGCTTGATGACGAAATGATTTTAATATAAACGCATGCGGCATACGCATGTGTCGACGCGTCAGCAAATCCGTGTATTTCGGCGTGATTTGTGTCCGATCCGAGACTGACCCAGCGCGTGATTCGCGAATTACTGAGATGCGAGAGCCGAGAGTAAATTTCTCTCCATTTTGATATGTGTGGTTCGGAAATAACATCATCCCAATCGATTTTTATTCGCCAGAGTTGCTGCATAAAGATTTTCGCGGTAATCGTGACCGGAGTGACCCATCCGAGCGGATCGTAGAATTTGGCCATCGCGGACAAGATCGTACGCTTGGTATCCGGGGCATTAGCCGTCAGTGACACACGAAACTCGAAAATATCGTTTGCCGGATTCCATCCGATTTCGAGAATTTTAATTTGTTCGTCTTTAGCAAGAGGTTCTTTCGTAGCTAAACCGTGATCTGCTATGTCGATATCCTCGAGGAGAGAGGGCGAATTGCTAGCCCATTTCCGTAATACGAATCCGCCGCGCTTTAACATTAAATTTAATTGATCGCGCGCTTGCCGAATTCGAGTCGTATCGTCAGCTCCGAAAAGTAAGTCGTCGACATAAATATTATCTCTCAGGATAGGAATTGCGAGCGGAAAGTGCTGACCTTCGTCGATGACTAGCTGTTTTAAGACGCGAAGTGCCAAAAACGGAGCACATGACATTCCGTACGTGACTGTTAATAATTGGTAATCGATTAACGGTTCCGAAGGAGTTGCTTTCCATAGTATCCGCTGATAATTTATATCGCGAGGATCGACTAGAATTTGGCGATACATTTTCGTGATGTCGGATGAATACACGTATTTATGTCGGCGCCATTGTAATATTACCGACATGAGATCGGTTTGTAATTTTGGACCGGCGTGTAAATGGTCGTTGAGTGAAGTACCGTTCGAAGTAACGCTCGAAGCGTTGAAGACTACGCGAAGACGCGTTGTTGAGCTGCTTTCCCGGATCACCCCGTGATGCGGGAGATAGAACGTTTGTTCGATATCATCTTGAGGCATCGGTGATGGCAGCATATGCCCAAAACGTTGATATTCGGAGATAAAATCGGAATATTCTTTCGCTAACTCGGGTTTATCGCGAAATCTCCGTACTAGCGAATTTACCATTTTTTCGGCGCGAAATCTTGAATTACCGATATCAATCGGAGGACTCGTCTTGAACGGCAGGCGAACGATGTACCGGCCGTCGGAGTCGCGATAGTGCGTCGAGCAGAAATGCTCTTCACATTGTTGTTCTCGCGGCGTAAGAATTGATTGTCGTGGGAGTTCTTCAATTTCTCAAAAGCGACGAAGTTCCTCTTCGAGAGAGGGAGAGCTAATAGTGTGATGAGCGGAAATGCTACCGTGATTGCAATGAACGGAAGTCATTGTCGACTGAGAGGGATCGTTACTCTCGAGCGTGAGAGGTCCCGATATTATCCATCCGAGAATGGAGTTCTGAGCGAAGGGTTGCCCGACGCTTTCTCTTCGAATGCCGTCGCGAATGATGTCGCTATAGAGATCGGCTCCGATTATGAGATTTATCGGATCGGAACTCGTCGGATCCGAATCTGCTCGCGGTAAATCGGAGAGATAAGAAAGTGACGAGAGATCCATGTGTCTTCTCGGAGTATAAGAGGTTAGCGACTTTAGAATGAGCGCGGTAGTTGAAAGCGACGGAGCGAGAGATTCTCGATGAGAAATAAATATGTGTGTCGCGTGTTGAAAAGTCCCCGCTTTTATCCCGCCGACGGCGGAAACGGAGATCGGCATGCGAATGCGTTTTGCGCGCAAGATTTGCGCTAAACTTTCCGAAATGAATGTCATTTCCGAGTCCTGATCGAGAAGAGCTCGAACGACAGCGGTGCGACCCGACAAACTGTGAACTGTTACCCAGGCCGTCGCTAAGAGGACGGATGAGCGCTTTCGCGTTACGGTTGAGGCGCTCAACGAGTTTACCTCCGGCGTCGCATCCGACGCTTGAGGCGACGAGCAATTAGACTGTGCATTTATCAATGCACTTGAGCTAGAATCCGAGTCAATGTGTAGCATCGAATGATGCTTTTTGTGACAAACCCGACAAGAATATTTACTTTTGCATTCATGTGCGGAATGCCTTGCGCTCAAACAATTAAAACAACGTTTTTGTTGACGATATCGCGACGTTGACTCGCAGTCTTGCTCACGAATGCAGGACATACATTAATGAAGTGTCGAGATGGACACAGCGAGCACTGCGATTGTGCTTTAGCGGATGCGGTTGCGACATGAATTCGCGAGGCTGCGATTAGTTTTACACCGGTTTTAACGGCTGACCCGGGAGCGGCTGCCCTTAACGCGCAAGTGCGAGACTTAATAAATTCGCTTAAAGTCTCGTAAGACGGCGGGGCATCTTTATGGCTTATGCTTATCTCCCAAGTTTTGCGCGTTAACGGATCTAATTTTTGCACAACGATATGAACGACAATATCTTCCCAGAGTTCCTCCGGTTTTCGATCTAGGGCTTTTAATGATGCCATTGCGATATTAACCTTGTCGTATAAAGTCTGCATCTCGGTGGCAGATTCGCGCGTGATAGATGATAAGCTGAGCAATGTCGAGAGATGTTTGTTTATCGCCCGCCTTTTGTCGTCGTACCGTGAAGTCAAAGTTTTCCATGCGATCTCAAAATTAGCCGCCGTTATTGAAATATTTGCGATACATTCCAGCGCGCTACCCTTAAGACACGATGATAAAAAGTGCATGCGAGCGAAATCATTTAGATCCGAATTTTCACGAATTAGTGTCGTAAGTCGATCGCGAAATTGTTCCCATTCGTCGTAATTGCCGTCGAACGGAGGCAATTTGATGGGCAGAAGATGCGATAATGAAAACGCGGACGCGTCCGCGGGCAGCCTCGTCGAGGACAGAGATGGGTTTGGACTCACGACCGGCTCCATTTCCTCCAGGATCTCCGCCATGTGGTCCATTGCCGTTTCATAGACTACTTGAGTCGCGTCGTAATGGTTGTCCTTGAAGTAGCTGAAAGATGACCGGATGGCTTCCGGGACTTTCCGCGATACCTCGGCGTGTCCATTGGAGAATTGATTCCAGTATTTCTTGAGCATTGAGATCCGGGAACGCACCTTAGCTGGTGTGAGACTGTTCCGAGTTTTTTGAAGTTCTCGAGAGCGCGTTCAATGGTACGCTGCAGCTGCTGCTGATGCGCGACGTGCTCCGACATCGTAGATGTATTGGACTATCACACACTCGCGAACTTATCCTCCACACGTTCCTATCCGGCTCGAAGGACCAATATGTTCGGGAGTCGACCTCGACGAGATCGCCCGAAACTGAGAGAAACGCTAAGAGATGAGCGAGAAGCGATGTGTAACGCGAATCCGTAGATCCGCTGGAGGATAAGGAGATGTTCAGAAAATACTCGAGTGTAGATTGTTTTCAATATTCGTTTTATTTAGAATACTAGGAGCGAGCGACGGCACGTATTCCGCGAATCCGACGGAAATCTTCAAAACGTCCTGTTAATGACTGCGCTTTTTCGCGGTTCGGAAATCTTGATTAAGAGCTTCTTGCTAGAAACTCTCGCAAGAACGGAAATCTTGACCGCGAACGCTGGATGGAATTTAGCGCGAGGCAGAGGACATTCGCGATGCAGATAATGAGCGTCGACTCTCGAACTCAAAACAATTAACTTTCACAATATCTGAGCACTAAATAATGAAAGAACACGAATTGAGATGTGACCAAATTGCTCGCCGCGAGAATATGAGTGCGATATTATGCGAGACAATTCGGACCGAATTTGAGACGAGTAAGCCTACTGCGTACGCGACACGAGCGAGAATAAGCGAAATGCGAATGCGAAAAATCGATGAATTTCGATCGGCTCGAATCGTTGTCGTAGGCAGACTAAATCGACCGACCGCGGAAACTCGCGCTCTGCCGATGTGAATAACAAGTTTTTTCGGTATCGAACGTTCTCGAACCAGGTGTTTGTCACGGTTTTTCACTATAGAATAACGCGATCACGCACCGAGCGGGTGATCGCGACGCTTTTGGCTCTCGCTCGTGTTTTGGTTTCTGAGGCAATCGTTTGAATATAACGGCGAAATTTAGAAACGAAATTTTAATGTTTCAATTTTGAACATTGGTAATGCCCATAGGACATCTTTCACTTTGCGATAACGCTCTTTTGAAACAGTAATCATTTCTGCTTTGGGTTTATGAATCTTTTTTAGACGATTATATTCGAGGATAGCTCCTTTGCTAACTATTACCGATGAAGGATCATAATTAATCAAATGTAATCCTTCTAGAGATGTTACTCACGATAGTGCAACGTAAATTTGACCACAATTAAATACGGAGTTACCAATGTCCATAATATTATAGCATTTTGCAAACTCAATCCCTGGCTTTTATGAATAGTGATGCCATAACTCAAAGATAATGAAAATTGTTTTCTGATAACATATGCTCTATCAATCACTTCAAATTTAACACTTACTCTTTCAATTAAATATTCTGAACCTGATGGTAAAAGAAGTTTAATCTTTTCTACGTAATCAGTAGATATATCTTGTACAATTGAAATCACTGTAGCAATTGTACCGTTTACAAGTCCCAAAGTAGCATCAATATTACGCCGTAATTTTTGCTCCAATTTTAATTGTTATTTGTTTTGAAAGCTCAGCTGTTCTAGAATTATTATCATCATCATTATTTGACAATACTTTTAATACTTTCTTTTTTACGTATGGAATATATTCAATCGTATCTTCAGCAATCAATAATATTTCTTTAGAAACAATACGACTTAACATTGCATCATTGAGAACATCACACATACGACAAGTAGGCAGTAAACAAACGGTATCTGATGGCAGATTGTTAATGAAATCACATAATTCGTTTAATCTAGATTCGAAAGAATCTCCTTTGAAAGATATTTGTCTATTTTCGAGAATTTTACAATCAGATTTTGTCAATAAACCGATACGAATTCTTGATAGTAATTCGCGATAAGAGTTATCTCCTTGCTGGCCCATATTGATTGTCAATTCATCGTAGTCAAATAATGTAGTCCATAAATTAACAGCACTTAAGGAACCAAGATGTTTAACAATTCTTTCATCGGATAAATGCACAAAGATAGGATCTTCGTGTACAGGAGGTAGTTGAAGCAAGTCTCCGAATAAAAGAATGTGCTTTTGACCAAACCAACCATCATCGCAATCACCAGTGTCAAATATTTCAGACAATCGAAGATGTATATACATTAAAGTCAAATTAGATATCATTGACACTTCATCAATTACAAAAAGAATAACATCTTTAAGATCTGCTCGTAAAACTTTCAATGATCAGATAGTTGTTTATACTTTGGAGTATGACCATGTTCAACGGGTAATTGAAGCAATCTATGAACTGTCAAACCATCTATATTAAATGCTGCTATACCAGTAGGTGCTGCTACAGCAGTATCTTTGTTAAGATTTTGTTTTATCCAGCATTTAATAGTCTTGATTAAGAAACTTTTTCCAGTACCATCTTCTCCGCTAACATATAATCGTAATATTGATTTATTTGAATCTACAGTATTAATAACTCTCGAATACTCTTCTTTGATCCGTATTTAATTTTGCTATCATTTCAGATACATCGATTTCTCGGATTACTTTATCACCAAGATCTTTAAAATCTTGCATTGCTTCACCAGCCTCTATATTTTGAACACCTATCGGATTTTCAGGATCATCCTGAGATTGATGTTTTTGTAAATCATCTAAGCATTGCTGAACTAAATCTTTTGCAGTTTCAAATGCTTTTTGCAATTCTTCTAATCTTTCATGATATTGCAATGCTTGTACAAGATGTAGTTTTACTTTGTGAAACGATTCGGCATAAGTGTCGCATTCATCTCTGAGATCTTCCAATTTTCGCCATGATTGAAACATAAGCAATAAGGAAAAAAAATAATTTTCTGGTTGTATATTAACATTATATTTATAATGATTAATAAGATATCCACGCTGTCGCCGTTTAAGATAATTACCATTATCTATTTTATAATATTCAATATTCTTATTTTTTGGTTTTATTTTCGAGATATCGTACCATTGTGCAAATTCATAAAGAGACATATTTTCTAGTTCGTTTGGTCTATATGGATAATAATTATCTATTAAAGATGGATAAAATATATCTGTAGATTCAGCATCAAGAGCTTCAATTTCTTTGCGATTTTTTAATTTTCTATATCGTATTTGGTTAACATCTAACCATTTAATAGTCATGTTTCGATCAGTTCCATATAAAGGAATACTTAGCAGTGTATCAGCAGCTTCGAGAGCTTCACATTCTCTATTATTCGTAAATCGTAAAGCGATATTCCAAAGATAACTCGCTAACGATTTGTTTTTATTATTCTTACTATCAAGAATAGTATCAGATAACTCACTTTTTCCCGCTTTATTCATATATTAAGTAATATACCAGGTAAGCAGCGATGATTTTTCACCAATAAATTGTATATCCATATTACCTTTCCAGGCAGTTAGAAGAACAGGAGTATAATCATTTATATTAACTTCATTATCTGTTCGAGGAAGATCATAAAGTCTACTTTTATGTTTCAATTGTTTTCTACTTGCTATCGAAGTTGCTACATCTCTCATATTTAAAGTTTCAGTAACGGGACGAGAAAATCCAAAACGACACCGACGAGTAACTTTACGTCCCACTTTTTTAGAGCGAAGACAATAATCATTATGTTTATGTCTTTGATGCATATTAACCCGCCTGTATAATAATGGTGAAATATTTTGATCCGGCATTTTGCAGCTTATATGTTGTAAAATAAATTTAGACTTCTTCAATAGTAGAATCACCGAAAATCGGTGCATTTTTTATCCATATTAATAAGTGGAAATGTTGTATACCTCTACCTTGGTATTCTCGTCGCCAGAAATAGTGCGTTATTTCTCCAATTGGATAATCTTTAGAGCTAATAAAGTCAAGCATTGCTCGAAACTTATTATCGAGAAACCTGGATGTTGATACAGGATCCCTAGCAACAAGTACGCTAACACATAAGGAAGTATCATGCCATTCATTTACTTCAAGAATATATTCACCTAAATCTTCCCATAACCACTCACTCGGACTTAATGTTAAAAACCATATCGCAGGTCCATAATGCTGTGTCATACAATTTAAATCGCTTCTCGGTTTACGCCAATATTGCTCTGTATTTCGAAGTGTGGCAAATATTGTACTCATATTAGATTCCAACAATTCTTTCGACACTGCTTCTAAATATTCTGCAGCCGTATAACGAACTCGCGGATTAGTTACATTCATTTTATGAAAAATTCCACGACTTAACTGACGAATATTTGCATCGTTCAATAAATAAAATAGATATTGTTGATTTAATCTGTACTGTGAATGTTTAGATGTCAAACGACAGTTAATAAATTCATGATCAAAAAATTTGACTTGCCTAATCTCATGTTGTCCATTAATACCAAAAGGATATAAATCTGGAAAACACATTAAATCCAAATATTGTTCACGATTATCCAAAGGCAAGTCCTGAATTTTTAACATTTGATATAAAGTTGACGCAGTTTTATTTGCTTTCTTTTCATATAAGGGATAGATAGTATATTGTTCGTAATAGCCATCATTTTCATCAGTAACTTGAGTTACCATTGCTTTCTGTTGATTTTCTAATGTAACTTCTATTGTTTTCTGTTGACTCTCTAATGTAACTTCTATATCATTTTTTATCTCTTCCATCAGATCATTTAAAGATTCAGGCTCGCTATCTGATATTGCTTCTATATTATGTTCTGTCTCTTCTACTTGAAATTCTGAATTTTTTAATTTTGCCAAACATAAATCATTGTAATTACTTGGCAATATAATATAAGAGTATAAAGTATTGTTGTGCTTTAACCACATTAAAGCGTCAAATATTTTTTTAACATCAACTACTTCTTCCCAAATAATCTTTGATTTTGTCGGGATATCTCTAACCAAAATATATAATTCGTGATTATAATTTATTGGATCAGTAGTAGAACATAATTTATTCAATGTCTCCTGTAACGGAAGTGGTAAATGAAATGTTCTACCTTTAACCTTTTGTACCATTTGTCTTTGAGGCAGCTTTTTATTAATAACAGTTCCTATTTTGAGAATAGTTTGAAATGCTTTATCTCTCTGTATAAGAATTTTTTCAAATGTGTTCAGAGATGATATTACTTCAGGCACATCATCTGTGAAGAGATTATTAAAAATGCAGTATGCAGGCATTAGACCTTTACGAAATTTGCCTGCACAATAATTACATATATACTCAGCATTGATTTTTTGTTGTTGTATATGTGCCATTAAATCTCTCCAAATTTGAATATCTATTTGTGCTTGAAGAATATTGACTTTAGAAACATTTCTTTTATAACACAACTTCTCACATGATATACAAATATGCCATGGGGTATCTGCTGAACGTTTAATCAAAGCCTTAAATGCTTCACGATGTTTAGAAATAATATCATCATCGCTCAAAAATGTATCTGTTTGTTGATGTTTATACATATCTGCTTTTTCTTGTGCAGAAGTTACAATTTCATTTAATGTACTTAAATCAGCATGAGTTAATGCCTTATCGAGATTTTCCATCTTTCGATAAAAATCTGTAAGTTGATAAATTAAACGTTTAATATTCCTTACTTTTGGAAAATGAGGTGATAATAATTGTACTGGAAGAAACATTCCTTTACAAAGTGTTAAATCAATATGGCAGCTACGTGTATGGCCCAATTTGTCATTTGAAGTTTTCATAGTACATTCATAAATACTTTGTATCAATTTTGGTACATTCCCTAAAGTACATGTATTTATAATTCCGAAAAATTTTTGGTAACGGTTAATTAAAGATGGATCGTTTATTTTACATGAAGTATCGCACAACCACGATTTTTTGCTTGTTCTTCCATTAACGGTAATATATTTACTACTTGTCCTTCCTTATTCAACATCAGAGAATCCGGTAACTTTACATTATGGTATGCAGACTCAATAAAATAATTTTCGGATGAGGCTGTATGTCTAGATATTCCACATAACGCTTGTAATTTCTCTTCAATTGTAAAACATTCAGTGACAAGAGTCAAACTCACTTCTGATTTTTTTTAAATCAAAGTTAACATTTTATATATGTTGCGAACATGATTGTTTCTAATATACATGCACCAACGTACGATTTTTTCGGCTTCTAATTGTTTCTCAATATGGCCTTTAATTTTGAGCTTCTTTACAATATCTTTTATAAATATTTCTGAAGAATGACGAAGTTTTATAGAATTTCTCGACCAGAATTTTTCATATTTTTTATTAATTTTTTCGATAATATCACAATTTGTTATTGCAGGTGCAAATTTTTTATTTTTCTGATAATATCGTTTGTTATAAAGCCATTTACGATTAGGATCCAATCTTTTCTGTCTCTCTCGTTCACGCTGAAAATTTGTCGAATAACGCATACGCTTTTTTGCGCATCTATTTTCTAAATCCTGTTCAGATCGATATCGATCTTTAACGTGTTCATCTTCTAAGTTCTGCTGATATCGATCGCATTTTTTAGCGCGGTTATCTTCTAAGTTTTGTCTATATCGATCACGCTGATTAGCACGATTTTTTATTAAATTTAGTGTATATCGATCGCGTTGTTTAGCGCGTCTATTTTGTTAGTTCTGTTTATATAAATCGTGCGGTTCAGCGTGATTATTCTGTAAATCTTGCTCATATGAATCTTGTTTTTCAGCCCGATTAATTTTTAAATCTTGTATATAGCGTGCCCGTTTGTTAACGCATTGATTTTCCAAATCATGCTGATATTTATTTTTATTAATATTCTGTAACTGAACGTTATCTTCACATCGAAATCGTTCCTCAACGCATTTTTGGTCAAAGTTTTTGTTTGTATAAATTTGTTCGTAAATTGGAATATTTGTTCTGTTGCTATTACATAAATTATTATTGTTATTAATTTTGCAGTCAATACTACTTTTAATATAGAGCTTGCCTTGAAAACATTTAGTAGTTTCTTCATAAATATCATTCTTTGTTTTCATGGAATTCTTTGGAGTGTTTCTCGTTATTAATAGTAATTGATTATTACTTAATTTTTTAGATTGATCAATATGGCGCTGTTTTTCTAAACGATTCAATTTTTGTTGTTCTGTTTCACATTGACGTATAGTACGTAAACGAACTGCTTCAGTTTCTCTTGCTTTTATTACTGCTAATGGAAGCACCTTTTGAAGAGCATATTGTGGGTTTTGTGGAAAATGTTCAATAATATTCCCAGACAGCACAAGGATGTCCTTAGGACGTCCAAAGGGCATCCAGGACATACATGTAGGATATCCTGAGGATATCCCATTTTAATCCTCGGATCTCCTCTGGATGTCCCGAGGAAGAGTAAATGATAGCCGAATACTAGCCTCTGGAGAATCCAGGGAGATCCTGTGGAACATCTTAAGGATTTCTATAGGATATGTTAGGGATATTTTTCATACGTTTCAAGGAACAAATTCTAAAATTTAAATATAAATTAAGATTGCGTTCTGTTATTTACTGCCAATACTAAAAATCTAATACTAAAAATAGTTCACGTTCTTTAATATTTGAGGTTTTCGTGCTGTACATGAATATTTTAGGTTTGGCTTCCGGGTCTGAGTCGTGTAATATTTTCAAAACAATCCAATATCTGAATTCCCTATGTTGGGATTGCATCAGAAATTGAACTGATAAAAAATAATTATATTTTTAATTTCCTGTTAGTTGCTCTTTGGAAGCTTTATATAATTCTCATGACCAAATCTCAAATACGAGTTCGCGCGTCGCATAGCGGTAAACAAACGAACTAGCGGTTGAATACTATTTTTTGTAAAGTTTTTGGAATGTTGCGCATAGTAACATTTCTCATGAAATATTAAATAAATAATAATTTTGAATATATGAAAATGTGCGCATCAAATTCAATTATTAATATTAAACGAAATTAATGTTAACAATTAATTGCACATGTATATATCCTCTGGAAATCCAAAGGACATCCAATATAATAGACAGGGCAGATATCCTACAGACATCCAGGGGTTATCCAATGGACATTTATAGGACATTAATACTTATTACAATACTTAAAATTTCTAAATTATATTAAATAGCCTACATAACCGAAAGTAATCATGTATGCATATTAAATTTTCATAAAATATATTTATAATAATATCTTAAAACATCCTACAAATATCCTGAACCATCCTGGACATGATTACTTTCGGTTATGTAGGCTATTTAATATAATTTAAAAATTTTAAGTATTATAATAAGTATTAATGTCCTATAAATGTCCCCTGGATAACCCCTGGATGTCTGTAGGATATCTGCCCTGTCTATTATATTGAATGTCCGTTGGATTTCCAGAGGACATATACATGTGCAATTAATTGTTAACATTAATTTCGTTTAATATTAATAATTGAATTTGATGCGCACATTTTCATATATTCAAAATTATTATTTATTTAATATTTCATGAGAAATGTTACTATGCGCAACATTTCAAAAACTTTACAAAAAATAGTATTCAACCGCTAGTTCGTTTGTTTACCGCTATGCGACGCGCGAACTCGTATTTGAGATTTGGTCATGATAATTATATAAAGCTTGCAAAGAGCAACTAACAGGAAATTAAAAATATAATTATTTTTTATCAGTTCAATTTCTGATGCAATCCCAACATAGGGAATTCAGATATTGGATTGTTTTGAAAATATTACACGACTCAAACCCGGAAGCCAAACCTAAAATATTCATGTACAGCACGAAAACCTCAAATATTAAAGAACGTGAACTATTTTTAGTATTAGATTTTTAGTATTGGCAGTAAATAACACAACGCAATCTTAATTTATATTTAAATTTTAGAATTTGTTCCTTTTAACGTATGAAAAATATCCCTAACATATCCTATAGAAATCCTTAAGATGTTCCACAGGATCTCCCTGGATTCTCCAGAGGCTAGTGTACGGCTATCATTTACTCTTCCTCAGGACATCCAGAGGAGATCCGAGGATTAAAATAGGATATCCTCAGGATATCCTACAAGTATGTCCTGGATGCCCTTTGGACGTCCTAAGGACATCCTTGTGCTGTCTGGGTTTTTTATCTTTTGGCACAGGCTGAATTGTATCAGAACATTGTATTCGCCATGTTTCAACAGATCTATAATCTGAACAATCTTTTAAAAGATGGTTGAAATGTTCCATATGTATGTCAGTTAACCATTCGCCTCGAATAATTATATCTTTTTCTCTAGGCATTAAGACTATTTGTGTGTGTGTGTGCGTTTGTTTCTGTACAAACATTTTATATATAATATTATATTTTATATATAATAAAGTAAATACTTTATATAAACAGCTTTATATAGATTTTATAAAAATTTTATAAAAATTTAATATAAATTAGCTTTATTTATGTACAAAAGTTTTTCACAAGCAATTCTGTGTCGGCGCATAAGAACCGTTGTTTACAGACGCACAGCAGTCTTATATCGGCACACAGCAGCCGTTGTTTATAGGCGCACAGCAACCTTGTATCGGCGCACAGCAGCCGTTATTTATAAGCGCACAGCAGCTTTTTAACAGCATACAGCAGCCGTTGTTTATAGGCGCACAGCAGCCTTATATCGGTGCACAGCAGCCGCTTTTTACAGGCGCACAATAGTCTCTTTGTGATTTTTAAAATTAAAATTGATTATACTTACCTATATCCTGTTGAGAATCCGCTAATTCTTGAAGCCGTCAATCCTGGAAATCCTGGTCTGCGCAGAAAATTAAAACTCCGTGTTTCTCACTAACATTATCTAAGGAGAGTGAACTTTTACAACTTACATACCTTTAAATAACAAATTGTTCAATAAATATAAATGAATTTACTATTTACTTATTTAGTATTAGTTTATACATAGATTTAAAAATGAAAAAAATGAAAAAATGAGGTACTTAAGTTGCAAAAAGGTTTGTTTATTAAAATATATATTGATTTTTAATTTTATACAACTTTTTTTACTTTTACCATGATTCTCAAAAACGAATATAGATACCAAAGTTTTTTGAATTGTTTGTAATTAATTATCTATAAATTTTTTTCAGAAAATCTACTTTGCCATTTAAAAATAATTAAAGAAAAGAATACTATAATTAAAGAGAATATAATAAATAAAATTTTTTGTCGATAATCGGCAATTGTATTGAGACTTCTAATAGCTCCCCAAAGAATTGTAGCCATTATACTTAATAATCAAAGTTTTACAGTTGATAACAAAAAAATTACAGTGGCTTAAAGTTACGAAAAATGTGATTTTTGGTGCTTTAAACAAAACTATTTCTAAAACCAATAGAAAACTGTAGAATTTTTAAGGGAGCTATCAGAACTCTAATCAATTTTTCAAATTTTTTATAGGTATAACTTCAGATAAATCAAAATAGTAAAAGTAGAAATTTTCTTTATCACTGTAACACTAACCATAATCTTTGCGTGTAAAATACTTCTAATTATTTTTTTATATAAAGAAATTAAAATCATTATAATGTGTTTAAATACAATTTATTATTTTAAATTTTGAAGAAAACAAATTTATCTATTTATATAATCTGAATTTTAATCATTTTATGTCAAATGTTCAAATTTGTACAATCCAAATTTTAATAAATTTTGATTATTATTGCAGAACATTTAATAATCCAATATGATAAAATTATTGAATAAACATACATATTGCATTTACTAATTATATAGCACTTTTATATTAAAAAATTTTATTCATGAAGCTTAACAAAAAACAAATTATTTATAAGATTTACTTAATCAGCACCTTTGTTGAGAGAGATTTTAAAACTACACATTAAGTAATATATAATGTTCCGTTCAGTGGTTATTGAAATCTGAAAACTCAAGTATTCTCAACGAGCGACTCGCGTATAGATATAAATGGAAAAAAACTAAACTTTGAAAGCATGAAGACGATGATTTTAAAGAGAATAATAAAATATGATAATAAACTCTGTAATATTATATTTTCCCTTTGAACTCTTAAAGAATCCGATTTAAACATAATATAGGAATTGTGTAAAAAAAAGAATTGTATAATAGATTTTAATTTCTCAAATGTTAAAAATATTGGAATAAAGTATAAAATCTGTTTGTTTGAGAGCAATTTTATATATTATTACTCTGAAAGCACATATTTCCAAATAATCACGTATAGAGTATAATTTAATCAAATACACATACATGTATATCAAGTATAATTTAAAAATATCTTCAGCAAAAAGCTAATACTTTGATAATTACATTCAAACCAGATCTTAAAAGCAATCATAAATAGCAATTTAACAATGCAACAATACTCTAAGAATGCATAACATAGAATTATAAATGACAGCATAATAAAATGAACACTGGCTAAATATCATATATATAAATATACCTGAGCAATATAATAATTACGTTTTTTATTATCCTCTGCTCTTTCTTTCTTTCATTTATTTTTACTTCTTTTCTTTGTATCTTATGTTTTTTCCTTTTCTTTTCTTTTATTTCGTTTTTTTCTCTTGTTCTCTTTTTCTTTAAATAATCGTAGCTGAAAAAAGTAAATATTAAATAAATAATTTAACAAATACATTATTAATTTACTCTAAAAATATGATGTACATTAACCAAAAACATTTATATACATAAAAAGAATAGCATATTTTCACAATTTAAAATGTTATGAATGTATACTGCTAAATGCAAAAATATAATAAATACTGATATAGTAATATAATTTTTAAAATAAAAAGTATGTACAAATATAATGCAATGAAAAGTATGTGCAAAAGTAAATTATAATGAAACTTTGTATATAATCTAAGAAAAGTAATATCTCTTACAAGCAATATATACCTATGAAGAGTTTTAATATTATATGTACAACTTTTTAAAACTTCTTATTCTTTCCTTCTTTTTTTACCTTCCTCAATTGTAATCACTTCACTTTATTATTTAACTTTGTTCTTTTTTTCTTTAAATAATCGTACCTGAAAAAAGTAAATACATTATTAATTTATTCTAAGAATATGATGTATACATTATCCAAAAACATTTATATACATAAAAAGAATAGCATATTTTCACAACAATTTAAAATGTTATGAATGTATACTGCTAAATGCTAAAATATAATTTATATGCTGATATAGTAATACAATTTTTAAAATAAAAAGTATATGTACAAATATAATACAATGAAAAGTATGTGCAAAAGTAAATTATAATGAAACCTTGTATATAATCTAAGAAAAGTAATCTCTTACAAGCAATATATACCTATATGAAGAGTTATAATATTATACGTACAACTTTTTAAAACTTCTTATTCTTTTCTTCTTTTCTCTCCTTCCACACTTTTATATACTTCACTTTATTATTGACTTTATCACATAAATTGCATTTATCACATACATACATTATATTCTACGTATATAGGTTAATTTAATTAGCGCGAAATTACTATGTCTCTTAATGTAATGCTGACCTCATGCGATATTCTTCATAATCTATCGATCGATAATCCCAATGGTCAATAAATCCATAATCGTAAACAGATTACAAACAAAAATTACAAACTACATTACCGACTTTATAAGTAATAGTCTCTGCACACAGGCCGCAGCAACGCGTCGCTTTTTGCCGCGCGGCAATTGTTACTGTGTTTTATGTGCAAGAATTATAAGATTTCTGACGAAAATTACGATCGATTACGATCGATATAACCGAGTCCGTTATCGGCCACGGTCGGGAGTGGACGTGTTTTGGCGCGTTACGCGTATTTGTTTGGACCTTATTTTTTTGAGTTTCTGTTAAGGTTCTTTTATATATATTTATCACTCTCAACCAGTTTTTAATTAACACCAACTGGCGTATTTTAATTAATAACCAACTGGCGTATAGGCATATTCGGTTTCCGAAGCCTAACTATAACCACAAAGATAAGAAGAAGAAGAAGATCGATATAACCAACAAAGCAATATTAATTTGCGAATTATTAGCAAGTTCGGCTATATGGTTAAGCCATCTCTTTGTGGATGAATTATGGGCAAAAATAAGAACGAAAATTCTGGAAAAGAACGAAATATCGTAAGTATACTTATAATATTCTATTTTTCATTAATTGTTTTACTATTCAGATAGTGTGAAAAGTTTGATAATTTATAACAATAGCAAAAAGAATGCTATGAGAGAGAAAGAGAGAGAGAGAAAGAAAGAGAGAGAGAGAGAGAGAGAGAGAAAGAAAGGATGGGATAGGGAGTGAGAAAGAGAGAGGGAGGAAGACGTGTAAAAATATAAATAAAATTATAATTAGACATTTATGTTTTAGACATTAGACATATTATGCTAGAATTACATAAATATATACAGGGTGTCCCATAATTCACGGATCACCCGCCATGTGCAGGTAGAGCACATGAAACCGAGAAGAAAAGTCCTTTACCATTTTGCGATTTTCGTAATAATTATTAAGAAATTAATTTAAAAAGATGGGCCAATCACAAGCGCGCGGCGAGAAGAGACTTCCTACTCAGGCGTTGCTAGGTGCGCGGCGAAGCGGTGGGAGGGGCGCTGTATACGGCTACGTACGAGCGAACGCTGAAGCCACGCATCTCGAACTATTCTCTCTCTCTCACTCTCACTCTCTCTTTCTCTTTCTCGCGCGCGCGGCATAGGAAGCAGAGTTGGGCAAAAATCTAATTAACAATTACAAATTTCAATTACAATGTAATTCTTAATGCAATTAATAATTACATTGTTTGCAATAATTAACAATGTAATTGTTTGCAATAATTAACGATTATAAAATATAATTATTAATTGCATTAAGAATTACATTGTAATTGAAATTTGTAATTGTTAATTAGATTTTTGCCCAACTCTGCTTCCTATGTCGCGCGCGCGAGAAAGAGAAAGAGAGAGTGAGAGAGAGAGAGAGAGAGAGAGAGAGAGAATAGTTCGAGATGCGTGGCTTCAGCGTTTGCTCGTACGTAGCCGTATACAGCGCCCCTCCCACCGCTTCGCCGCGCATCTAGCAACGCCTGAGTAGGAAGTCTCTTCTCGCCGCGCGCTTATGATTGGCCCATCTTTTTAAATTAATTTCTTAATAATTATTACGAAAATCGCAAAATGGTAAAGGACTTTTCTTCTCGGTTTCATGTGCTCTACCTGCACATGGCAGGTGATCCGCGAATTATGGGACACCCTGTATATTACAACAATTATATGATATGAAAAAAATAGTGGGATAGTAGCGGAACAGAAAAGTAGTTACGAATAATATATCAAGCTTATATAATACATATATAGTTATATATATATATATATATATATATATATATATATATATATATATATATATATAGCTATCTTACTATTGTTTTATAAGTATCTAATGATATTTATAACTACTTTTTTGCTACGCTACTATCCTACTATTTCTTTCATAATATATAATTGTCGTAAATCATATATTAAATAAAAATAAATAAAAGCTAATAATAAACAATAAGAATTTTAAAAATTAATAAATAATAATTATTTTTATATAGCACTCATAATTTTATACTATATTTTATACTATATTATTAATTATTTTTAATTTTTTCAGGATTTTAATGGAGAAATCGATATTTCTACAGAAAATGAATTATTAAAAACAGAATTGACGGACCTACAAAAACAATTAGTGGATATGCAGAAACAACTAGCAGCTGCTGTTGCTGCAAATAAATCATTCCAGCAGCAACTATTA
Organism: Formica selysi; assembly: GCA_009859135.1. NCBI lineage: Eukaryota > Metazoa > Arthropoda > Insecta > Hymenoptera > Formicidae > Formica > Formica selysi. The sequence goes on along the minus strand of WHNR01000057.1, from coordinate 198,341 downwards.
TTAAATTCAGCTCCTCCATCATCATTGCAGCAACAGCAGCAGCAACCACTAAGTTCGACTGCACAAGTATTGGAACAGGAGCAGCAGCAATCGACAAATTCGACTCCACTACAGCCAGCTCCGACACAGTCGAAATCGATTTCTATAAATGAACAAACTTTACAACATAAGTATAACATACAACGTAAGTATAAATAATAAATTGTTATAAATATGTAATATATTAATATTAACAATTTTTCTGTTACAGTAAAACAAAAACCTCGCTGGCAACGGGCAGGGAGAGGATATACTCAAGGTCGTGAATGGAGACGGGGACGAGGTTATGCACGAAATAATCATGGACGTGGAAATATTATCATTAATATGTAGTAAGTCATCATATTTCAGACGAATATTATTTATTATAATAATTAGATAATAAATTTTATAGAAAATAATTAACAGAAATAAATTTTTGACAGAAAATTAATAATATATTATTAAATATTGCAGATCTCTAGACCTTAGACCTTGCCTATTAAATGGACTTCCAAGGGCCCATGGAAAAAAAACACTTTCCTTCATTCTGGACATTTTGTTTGTTTTTTTTTATGCACACATAAAAACACTTTCCTTCTTTCTGGACATCTTGTCTGCTTTTTTTTGTGCACTCATACACACAAAATAGAATAGATAATTTTTCTTTTGTTATATTATATTATTGAATAATTTGTTTTTTAGTTATTTTAGTGATCTGTACCTGTAATTCTGTACCTGCGTAAGATAAAAAAGATAACATTATATGTTGCTGTGTATGTATGTGTGCGTATGTGTATGTGCATGTGTGCAATACAATATACCACTGAAAAATAAATTTATATATTTATAAAAACAAATAGAAATTTAACTTTACAGACTGCGTTTCATTAATGTTATTTATACTTATTTTAATTTCCCAGAATGCAATATTATATATAGCGTAGCACTCTTTCATTTATAAAGAAATGGAACTGCAAAATTCTTCGTGATAATTGTGGATCGTTGAATGAGATATAGAATTTTTATATGTAATGTGATGTTTTGTTTTTACATATAGATATGTCTGTGTATTTTATATATACTGATCTAACTATTCGCAAGTATCACGAAACTTTGCAGTTTTACTTTTTTATAAATGAAAGAATACGCTATATATATATGTATATATACATACATATATATAACACTGCACTCTTACATTGCAAACTTCATTAACCTATACCTGTCAAAAGCTGGTATGGATGTAAGCATAAGCAATAAGACCCTGCGCACAATAGAGAAAATATTAGGAATAGAAATAAAATATTAAATTTTAAGAATTTAATATTTATTTCTATTCCTAATAGCAACAAGGAAACGGATTAATTATTCTTAATTTTAATTTTATTGTGCGTTAATACATTCCGTTCTCTTATTTGAAATAAAATAATTCCAAATTGTTTTTTTTTAAATTTAATATTTATTCCTATTCCTAAGACCATGCGCACAATAGAGAAAATATTAAAAATAGGAATAAATATTAAATTAAGAAAAACAATTTGGAATTATTTTATTTTAAATAACGGAAGGGAATGTATTAACGCACAATAAAATTCAAATTAAGAATAATTAATCCGTTTCCTTGTTCCTATTAGGTTTTTATTAGGGATAGAAATAAATATTAAATTCATAAAATTTAATATTTTATTTCCTTTCCTAATATTTTATCTATTGTGCGCAGGGCCTAATATTTTCTCTATTGTGCACAGGGCCTAACATTATGCCCGTATCAGACTACGCATTTAAAATTGAAGATTGAAGATTAAAGATTGGAATTTGACTAATCAGAACAAAAAGGACTAAAATATCTTTATTCTGATTGGTCAAATTTCAATCTTGAATCTTGAATCTCAATCTTCAATGCGTAGTCTGATACGGGCTTTACGAAGCGCAGCCAGCGCTATCTTATGTCCAAGACTCCAACCGTACAAGATTCGCGCATGCGCATTGGAGACTTGGGTGAATGATGACGTGGACGTTTCTTACAAGAAAATTTTTCACATTGAGACTTCTGCATCATTTTAATAATATTATCTCCGTTCACGATACACATAGAGAAAAAATAAAGACATTTTTATTATATAATTTAAATCCAAGCTATCGATTAAACTTATTAAAAATACGATCGGTTCAGTCGTTATTGACATCCAACAATTTAGATGTTCTCTCAACTAGCCGACTCGCGTATAGATACCCTGAATGCCTCTCGCTGTCCCTGACTTGGCGCGAGACACTACCGTGTCTCTTGATAGTGAAATAAAAAAAGAAAATGACTTGTGTTGTATATCTCATTTATGCTGTATAAAATAAAACTATAAATAAATTTATTTATTTTCATGTAGGGAGACGAGAATAGAAAGAATAAAAGTTGAGCAAATAAAAAAATATAATAATGGTAATAAAAGAATACAATAATGAACGAGCAGAAAGAGAGAGAGAGAGAGAGAGAGAGAGAGAGAGAGAGGAGAGAGAGAGAGAGAGGGGGGGGGGGAGAGGGAGAGGGAGAGAGAGAGAGAGAGAGGAGAGAGAGAGAGAGAGAGAGAGAGAGAGAGGGAGGGGGGGAGGGAGGGAGAGAGAGAGGGAGGGAGGGAGGAAGAGAGAGAGAGAGAGAGAGAGAAAGAGAGAGAGAGAGAGAAGCGCGAGTGAACGCGTAAGTGAATATGCGAGAAGCATGAAGCTAAGCGATACGTAATACATAGCGAGCGAGCGATTAGAAAGAGACAGAGCGTATGATCGAGAGAAAAAAATATACTGCAATAATGTTAGTGTGTACATGTATATTACTCTCACACGCATGAAAGAAGATAGTACGATTATGTCTGTCCTTGTCATGTAAGATTGCAGCTCTGTCTATCGCGATATCACGCAACTAATCTACTGCTCTGTTTTACTCTTGAGCCTCGATCTCGCACACACACATATGCACGAAAGTGTTGCATCGTAAAATCTTTTTTATAAAGCTTCTAAACTCACTTCTCTAAGTTCACTTATACTCTTTGATGAAATGCCGAGTGCGGGGTTTACTCATTAGGCACGTGCAGATTACAAATTTGTTATATTAAGTAAATGTTGACGTCAGAAGCCGATAACAAAACTGTAATTTTCTCATTTTTTTTTACTTTAAACTCTGCACTCCGTTATTATGTATACCTTAATTGTGGAAAAGGATTTGTTGATATCTATAATCAACAAAAAGATTTTGCATTTTAACTATTAATTATTCGCAATAAATATTCGCATTCTGTCGGTAATCCGGCATCCTCTTAATAAACTGGCTTCGTGCCTTGCGGGTCGCTCTGGTTGCGGTTGACCAACGATGATGCCGGATGAGGACGAGTGGCCTTCACTTGGACACAGTACAATTGGACACCGGTGCAAATGGACACGTTGCAAATGGACACGAAACTTTGCACACGGCTCAATTGGACACAGTGCATTTGGACACAATAATTTTGGACACAGTAGCTTTTGGACACAGAAGAAAATTAATTTGGACACCGTTCAGTAGCACACCGGTCAGTTGCACACCGTTCAGTTGCACACCGTTCAGTTGCACACATAAAAATGCATACCGTTTAGTTGGACACATAAAACTGCACACCGTTCAGTTGCACACCGCTCAGTTGCACACCGTTCAGTTGCACACCGTTCAGTTGCACACCGTTCAGTTGCACACCGCTCAATTGCACACCGGTCAGTTGCACACCGCTCAGTTGCACACCGCTCAGTTGCACACCGCTCAGTTGCACACCGCTCAGTTGCACACCGCTCAGTTGCACACCGTTCAGTTGCACACCGCTCAGTTGCACACACACACACACACACACGGGGGGGTGCAAGGGGGGCCTTCGGCCCCCCTCCCGCACCCACCCCGCCGGTAGGCCGGGTGGACCTCGCTTTACAACTACGGTGGGCAAATTAACGGTGTGCAACTGAACGGTGTGCAACTGAACGGTGTGCAACTGAACGGTGTGCAACTGAGCGGTGTGCAACTGAGCGGTGTGCAACTGAGCGGTGTGCAACTGAGCGGTGTGCAACTGACCGGTGTGCAATTGAGCGGTGTGCAACTGAACGGTGTGCAACTGAACGGTGTGCAACTGAGCGGTGTGCAACTGAACGGTGTGCATTTTTATGTGTCCAACTAAACGGTGTGCATTTTTATGTGTGCAATTGAACGGTGTGCAACTGAACGGTGTGCAACTGACCGATGTGCTACTGAACGGTGTTCAAATTAATTTTCTTCTGTGTCCAAAAGCTACTGTGTCCAAAATTATTGTGTCCAAATGCACTGTGTCCAATTGAGCCGTGTGCAAAGTTTCGTGTCCATTTGCAACGTGTCCATTTGCACCGTGTCCAACTGTACTGTGTCCAAGTGCACCGCTCCCGATGAGGACACTGGTATAGCACTATTTATTATAATTCGCGTACCACGGTGCCAAGGCACTTAATAAAACTATATCGAAGCTGGAGAGCAAGTAGGTAAGTGAGTGTATGTCCCTTCGAGTCCTCTTTTTATGTCTCTCTTTTTGGGCTGTATTCTAATTTTGAAGAGTGGGAATCTTCTAAAACTTCAACGAATTAAAAATTGGGAAAATATAGCGAATAGGGGACCCAGCCCCAATGACCTTGACCTTGACATATGTTGTCAAGGACATAATTCTGAGTAACTTTTTCTTCTAATTTAATCGTCGCTCGTTGCTTATTAAAAAGTTATTAACAAAAAAAGTTTGGAATATACCAAAGTACATGCACGGACAGGAAGCACGCGCACGCGCGCGCACACACACACACATACACACACACGGGGGGCGCAAGGGGGCCGAAGGCCCCCCTCCCCCCCCCCCCCCCCCGCCGGTAGGCAGGGTGGACCTCGCTTTACAACTTACAAAGTACATGCTACATTGTAAAGCGAGGTTCACCCTGCCTATCGGCGAAGTGGGTGCGGAAGGGGGGCCGAAGACTCCCCTTGCACCCCCCCCCGTGTGTGTGTGTGTGTGTGTGTGTGTGTGTGTGTGTGTGTGTGTGTGTACGTGCTTCCTGTCTATGCATGTACTTTGGTATATTTCAAACTTTTAAGTTTTACCTTTTCCTCTTCCCCCGGCCCATGCGTTCGATTTACTATACATAAATAAATGAATCTGCTATTTTCAAGACGTATATTTTCAACTTTCACGTGTACATACACATTGATGTTAGTAGGTCGCGGAAATATTGCTTTGTGTTTACATTTGAATACCTTCCCTCAATGTTTATATTATTTCATGTTCATTTTTTATTATTTTCTGTACTAGTGAATTCTTATGATTATATCCAATAAATAATTAACTCAACATACTTATATTTTATTTTTGAACACCCTATATATGTAAAAACTTGTGTTTATTTCAGTTTATATGTGTAGTATACGTAGGACTATTTCTGTAAACTAACTTAAATATACAGTTTTTCATTGTCAGACTATGTATAAATCTTGATTTTTATAAATTTTTGTTTGTTAATAACTTTTTAATAAGCAACGAGCGACGATTAAATTAGAAGAAAAAGTTACTCAGAATTATGTCCTTGACAACATATGTCAAGGTCAAGGTCATTGGGGCTGGGTCCCCTATTCGCTATATTTACCAAAAATTGTGCCAGTGTCCTCATTAGGCGGGGTGTTTCTCCTACTTTTCGAATTTTCACTCGTGGTGATCGTCGATTGGTGATCAGTTCAGAATCCCTTGAGCTCTAGATTTTCTTTACGCACGTGATCTGATTAGAAAAAGTCTTACTTCCTGTAGTTACTGAATGTGTCGTCACAGAAGTTTCGTCATTATTGATTTAGCTGTATTCGTCAGATATTTCGTGAGAATTTTATTATCTTTTCGATATCAGTTTATTATTCCGCTGCAAAATTCTATTGCGAGGGTATCTACTGATTTTTATTTATTTTTAGGCGACCAGCGCGGTTTCGTCACCGATCTCTCGCGTCTTTCCCACGGTTACTCGTAAATATAGATATTGACAAGTGACTAAATGTTTAAGGAATGTGTGACGCAAGATGCTCTATTTACCGAACGACTCATTTCTATCACCGATCGATTATCATTGCCGTAACTTCGCGGAAGGAAGGAATCGTGGAGTCGCCAGGACGTAACACCTGCAAAAGGCGACTTATAACATTATAATAACTATTTATATCATTTTAATTTCTAACACGATCACTATACAGGAAAATTTAGATATTGAACTGATTTTTGGAAAATCGGACAGATAAATGCCTGATCGGACGTAAAGTGTCCGAATAAAGAAAATTCATTCATTATTGTCTATTTAAGATATAAAATAGAAGTTAACTTCCATATAAATAAAATCTTTAGTTTCATATATTAAATTATTTAAATTTATCTATATATATCACAAATTAATGTGTAATTATATATTAATACTGTAATTGGTCTTATTTTTGCTATCGAAAAATGTCAGAAAATGAAATGTTTATTAAACGCGTCTAAAAGACGCCACTATATCTATCTAGATACGAAAGTCGACCTATCTGAGACGTGTCGAATAGGCGTCAATTATACGTCTATTCGACTTCACGTTTCTCTCTGGGTAGTAGACACTGGTAATGCGATCAAAATATTTTATTAATATACTTATAATACCAAGAAATATTTTCAGTATATACTAAGTAGGCTTCTAGGCAGACATAGGAACATTCTCAAAATGTCGTAGTACGTATTCCGAATATTAATGAGATATACACAATCTACGTTTGCGATATACTGCGTACTGCTCAGGATCTACCTGTGCTGTGTGGGTATATACATATAAGTGGACGTTCAAAATGGCCACTCAGGGACGAATTGCAGCATGACGGAGATACGGAAGTACCTCAAAGGCCTGGCAATGCACCATGATGCACTGATGATCTTACAATTAACACTTATTAATAATATTTTTTTAGCCTAATATTGGCTCTTCTTCTCACTAATTTAGAATCGGTGATCGTGCAGAAAATAAGGGCAGACTGGAACAAGTAAGGCAACAAGTGGCTGTACTGAAAAACGTCGAAAAAAGTGGACGCTCAAGATGGCTGCGATGACATTCTACCGTTCGCGATAAGTCAATCTCCCACTACCGATATGCTCACTCTTGTTATTCTTTACTCTGAATATTTTACTGAATCGCTTCCACAACTGGTGACCTCGACGTGATCTCGAGCTTTCGAGATTTTACGCACAACGTGCGGCAGATTTAAATCAGCAAGTGCTGTGAGTTGACGAGATCCGAATACTGTGATCCTTGTGTGAATTGTGCCTTTTGATCTTCGAGATTTTCGAATCGTTGAATTTCTAAGGACAGCGATCTTCTAGACTTCAGGACTTCACACCGCAGAACATCAGCAGAATTTTACGATGCCTTTGGACAGATTTTCGATTGCTACTCGTCAGTAGCAACATCAGTTCAGCTCAACATCAGCATCAATTCCATTAACGACAAAGAACATCAACATCTGACAAATGATTTGCAATCTCTTATCAGTGACGAATCGCATCAATAAGGTCAGCCAAATGAGATCCATTTCAATGAATTTCGCCTTATTAAATTACCGAAGTTTTGGCATAAGCAGACTAAATTGTGGTTTGTTCAATTAGAAAGCGAATTCTTAGTTTATCGGATCCGTTCAGATGATGTTAAATATAACTCAGTCATACGGCATCTTGATGAGCAAGCTTTAGTAGCTATTTCTGAGATAATTGAAAATCCGTTTGAAAAAGATAAATATCTTTATGTAAAAAGCATTTTAATTAATCGATTTACTGATTCTGAGGGAAAACGTCTTCGTCAATTATTAACTGGTACAGAGTTAAATGACAAAAAACCGTCAGAATTGCTACGTGAAATTAAACAGTTAGCGGGAGGAGCAATTTCAAAAAACGTATTACACTCTATATGGTTGCAAAGATTACCTTCTCAAGTTTAAGCCACTTTAGTAGTTGTCGAAGGTTGCCCTTTAATCAAGCTCGCTGAACTAGCCGATAAGATTATGGATCGCGAAACTAGCCTTCAAGTAGTGACAATAGTAGCTTCCCCGGCAGAGAAAAATACTTTAAATCTTGCTGATCTTAAATGTAGAATCGCAGCACTTGAAGTAAAACGCGTGCATAATAGATCTAAATTCAGATATAAAGGAAAGAGAAGATTCAGATCATCTTCAAAAAACGAAACAGATAAAGATAATAAAAAGATTTGCTTTTATCATAAAAAATTTGGTGTAAAAGCATATAAATGTACAATACCTTGCGACATGTCTAAATCCATTGTTGAAAAGCAGGAAAACTAGTTCCATCGTTGAGTTGTGAAGCGGCTGACAACGGTTCACCTAACAATCGCCTCATTGTACTTGATAAGTCTTTAGGGCTTAATTTTCTGACAGATACAGGAGTCGATATTTCTCTAATTCCAAAAAAATTTGTATCAAAAACTCAAGCTTCTTCCTTCAAATTTTATGCAGCTAACGGAACTAGGATTAATACCTACGGTATAAAAACATTAATTTTAAATCTTGGGCTTCGAAGAGTCTTTAAATGGAAATTTTGTATTGCTGAAATTCAGAGACCTATATTAAGTGCAGATTTTTTAAGCCACTATGGAATTTTAGTTGACATTAAAAATAAACGACTTCTTGATAGTGTTACCGGTCTTTCATTTAAAGGAAAATTATCTAAAGTCTATCACTTAACGATTTGCACTTGTGACGTCTCGTCATTTTTCGAAACCATATTTTAACTAATAATTAAATACTGCTTCTATTCTTACATTATACCTATGGAATATAGAAAATTATTTAACCATTTGCTTTTATTTCAGTTATTAATCAATTTCATTAATTGCTTATTGTTCTAGTTCCATATGGTTATTTAACTTAGAAATTAACTATTTTTATATAACGCGAAAGGAAGGGCTTATTGAGAGCGTGGCGCCGTAATCATTGCGCGATTATAATTTTGTTTCATATGTTTATTGTACATTTCGGTCCTGTGGTTTGGACCTTCTTCAGCATCTATTACAATTATGATTAACAATATGTTATTCATGGATTGTAATAGATGCTGAAGAAGGTCCAAACCACAGGACCGAAACGTACAATAAACATATGAAACAAAATTATAATCGCGCAATGATTACAACGCTATGCTCTCAATAAGCCCTTCCTTCCGCGTTATACTTGGATATCAGAGCTTCATTTCACTAACTATTTTTAGTTTTTTAATAATAATAATCGATTGCGCAAGGAATTGAGGATTCCTTGAACCTACCAATCAGAAGGCTTTATTTAGAACTAGCTAGTTGCGCAATAACTTTCTAGAACTGACTGGCGGTTACTTTAAGAACAGGCTTGCGAGCGAACTTTAACGTAATCGGCGATACTAATACTTAATCTTTAAGAATTTAATTAATTATATAATAAGTATTTTTGCGTAAACGCGAAGAATATAGTTAAAATAAATAAAATAAGAAAACATGCGCACCACTCTTTATGGAATCGTAAAATTCACACAATAATAATTTGTTAGAAACATTTTTCTTACACCTCTTGTAAATAATTATACCTTTCAATATTGCCTAAATCTTATTTGTAAAATAAAGAACAATAATCTGATAACTTTATGATAACTAATCAAAAACAAATTATTATAAAACGTTTCCATGAAGGGATCGTCACTGCGAATTAATATGCTTTGTAGTAGCATTAGCCAAGCGATTGCAAATAGTATATACATTTAAGAAACCTACATTTATGGAATCATGGATTACGTAGTACATGTATAACAATTATTCGGAATAACTCCTTTTAGTCATTGAATACTAAAACTTGATAATTTCCAAATTAAATACCAGGCTTGAAACAAATTGAATAAGTGATTCCATAAATTAACATTCATTTTTTATAATATCCTATAGCTTTTTTCATATTATCCTATAGCTCTAATATTGTAAAACTATCCGAGATGAAAGGAAAGCGTATAGAAGATGCATCCGTGACACCTGATATGGCGAGCGATAAACAGGTACATAGATTCGCGGCGGTCCCGGGTGATCCTCGACATAAACGCCAAAAACATAAACAATCGATAAGAATTTACTGCTAATCGATCGGCAATTCATAGAAATAGTTTCATCATAGATTTCCTTAGAAGACCTTCATCGGAATGAATTCTAGAACGCAAACTAAACTCCCAGAACGCAACTGCACACGGCCCGCAACATCTTTGATTCTCAATAGTATATAAGCTACAGATTTCAAACCCCAGGACTTCTTTCTTGTCAGATCATCTTAGTCTAGTGCAGTCTAGTCTTCATTCATTATACTGTCAGTCTCGTGTTAGATTTACAAGTTCAAGTTGTGTAAAGTCCAGAATAAAAGACTTTGTGCACATACCTGCGTACATCAATCCAGCCTACCTCATCCACGACCGAGGTCCTTGCGGACGAGAAGGAAGGACTTAAAACGAGTACAAAGGGCATTGAGCAAAAGAAGGATTCCTTGCTGCAATACGGTGTTACGTCCAGACTCGGGGAAGGATGAGTCGACGGAAGGGCGCAACAACTATTCTTTATTTTCCCGAAATTAAACGTCTCGTGGCGTTTGGAATCGGGTCGAACGAACTGACAGGTCTGAAAAGCAGGTAAACGACTGAGTCGCTCTTACGCTGGTTATTCAGACATTCGTTCGGTGGTCCCTTTTCGGTAAGAGAATTTAATCTCTTTTACGCGGGATGGGACCAAGTGCGATCTTTCGACTAGAGGAATGAGTGGGGGGTTTAATAAAGAGTTATTTTGATTTTAAATTAACAAAATGTAAATTTATTCATTTTAAAGTAAATGGTGGATATACATGATTATATAAGAAAAATTAAAGTAAAATATAATTTCTCGGTGAGTGTACATGTGTATGTGTGTTTTTTAATTCGCGGGTGTTACATCAATGCGGAGGACATCAGTCAGAAATGCAATGGAATGATTTTACTGTTAAATTTAGAATCTGACTGGGTGATACAATGTCGTGGTTTAATTAAATAAATAAGAAACAAACAAATGTGTGTGTGTGTGTGTGTGAGTGAGAAAGGAAATATGAAGTCATGGAGGGAGAGAATGAAGGGGGATATTTTAGTTACTCTAATCTTGGTAGGATGAAGCGGATTCTAAGTCGGGTAGTTCGTTGCAGAACTCGTCTATGGCTTTTAGGAATTCTGCTTCTGAACACTGCAAGGAAGATGGGGGTGAATTGTGCAAAAGGACGGTTGATAGTGATGAGAAGGAACGTGGGGAAAGCGGAGGTTCGGTCGCTGGAGTGATATAGTCGGGGAAATAGAGAGGGGAGTAACTGGGGGAGGGGTATCTTGGCGAGGAAGGGAGAGTAGATTCAGCGGATGCGCGTAGCGGCTTTTTATTATGCGTGTTGCAAAATTCGCAGTTTAACGGACGGCGAGGCCTCCGACTCCTGCGAATTGCTATTCGGCTGGATCTTATTGTATATGTAGTACCGGATCTGGTTTTCACTACGAAACCAGAGTGCGTGTAATGTAGCGCTTATTTATTAATGGTATAAATGAAATAGATGAATGTGACTTACTTTTTATTTCGAAGGTGGAAGATGCAAGTTTATAGTTAGACTGGGTTCGTGCCTTGTGGGTCGCTCTGGTTGCGGTTGACCAACGATGATGGTGGATGAGGACACTGGTATAGCACTATTAACTCTGATTTTTGCGTATCGCGGTGCCAAGGCACTTAAAAAGACTATGTCGAACCCGGAGAGCAAGTACGTAAGTAAGTAAGTAAGTAAGTGCGTGAGTAAGTGATCGTATGTCCCTTCGAGTCCTCTTTTTATATCTCTCTTTTCGGGGTGTATTCTAATTTCTAAGAGTGGGAATCTTCCAAAACTTTAACGAATTAAAAGTTGTGCCAGTGTCCTCATTAGGCGGGGTGTTTCTCCTACTTTTCAAATTTTCACTCATGTCGATCGTCGATTGGTGATCAGTTCAGAGTCCCTTGAGCTCTAGGTTTCCCTTACGCCCGTGATTTGATTTAGACAAAGTCCAAATGTGACATCACAGAAGTTTCGTCATTATTGATTTAGTTGTATTCATCGGATATTTTGTGAGAATTTTATTATCTTTTCGTTATCAGCTTTTTTATTCCGTTGGAGAATTCCACTGCGAGGGTATCTACTGGTTTTTATTTGTTTTTAGGCGACCGGCGCGGTTTCGTCGCGTCTTTCTCACGGTTACTCGTAGATATAGATATTGATAAGTGACTAAATGTTTAAGGAATGTGTAACGCAGGATGCTCTATTTACCGAACGACTCATTTCTATCACCGATCGATTGTCATTGCCGCAACTTCGTGGAAGGAAGGAATCGTGGAGTCACCAGGACGTAACAACGGTAAGTACCTACAATTATTAATACCCCGTATATTCGCAACCAATGAAAATTTTACTTCAGAATTTGCAATTGAATGACAGCCCATTAAATTTATTCCAAATTATTACCTTAATTCCTATTCCAGCATTTTGAATTTTTTAAGAGGACGCCGGATTACCGACAGAATGCGAATATTAGTTAAAATGCAAAATATTTTTGTTGACTATAGATATCAACAAATTCTTTTCCATAATTAAAGTATACATAATAACGGAGTGCGGAGTTTACGATTTCATATGAAAAGTGAAAAAAAATGAGAAAATTACAGTTTTGTTATTGGGTCCTGCCGTCAACATTTACTTAATATAACAAATTTGTAATCTGCACGTGCCTAATCAGTAAACCCCGCACTCGGCATTTCATCAAAGAGTATAAGTAAACTTAGAGAAGTGAGTTTAGAAGCTTTATAAAAAAGATTTTACGATGTAACACTTTCGTGCATATGTGTGTGTGCGAGATCGAGGCTCAAGAGTAAAACAGAGCAGTAGATTAGTTGCGTGATATCGCGATAGACAGAGCTGCAATCTTACATGACAAGGACAGACATAATCGTACTATCTTTGTCTCTTTCATGCGTGTGAGAGTAATATACATGTACGCACTAACATTATTGCAGTATCTTTTCTCTCTCGATCATACGCTCTGTCTCTTTCTGATCGCTCGTTCACTATGTACTACGCATCGCTTCGCTTCATCCTCCTCGCATATTCAATTATACGTTCACTTGCGCTTCTCTTTCTCTCTCTCTCTCTCTCTCTCTTTCTTTCTGCTCGTTCATTATTGTATTCTTTTATTCCCATTATTATATTCTTTTATTTGCTCAACTTTTATTCTTTCTATTCTCGTCTCCCTACATGAAAATAAATAAATTTATTTATTTATGTTTATTTGATACATCATAAATGAGATACACAATAAATTATGTTCTTTTTCTATTTAACTATGTGAGAGAGAGAGAGTGAGAGGGGGGAGAGGGAAAGAGAGAGAGAGAGAGACAGACAGAGAGATTAATTATATTTATATATTTATAAATTATATTTTAATTAATTAGGAACAAGGATAAGAATAAGAATTAGGAACAAGGATAACAACGTTTTAATTAACAAATAAAATCCAAAATACAAATTTGATTTTAATTTTTTTTGTTTGTACATTGTGTGCGTATATGTGTGTGTGTGTGTGTGTGTGTGCGCGCCTGTGTGTGTGCGTGTGTGTATTACTAATAACTAATATAATAACTAATATAAAGATGCAGGCATATATCCGGGTGGCGCAGGCACATATCCAGATGATGCAGGCGTCGGGGGCATGTATACGGATGGTCCAGGCTGTGCAGGCACATATCCGAATTGTGCAGGCGGCACAAGCACGTACCCCGATGACAGGGGTGCGGGCATGTACCCTGTTGGCGGCATGTAAGACGGCATGCCGGCGTCTTTCTGTCTTCGCCTCTCTCGGAAATAGAGATGGGCGATACAAACCGAATGTATCGATATATCATAACGATACATATCGTGGATGAAAATATCGATATACCAAATATATCGAATGCTCCGTATCGATATCATCAATATCGATACTTGAAAAAAATACATAAGACATACATAAGACATACACTTACATAAAGATATTGGATTAAAAACGTTATATATATTATATGAATATAATAATCTTTTATTATATATATTTATAATAATCGTTATATATTTATAATAATCTTTACATAATTACGCTAACATTATTTTCTAAATAAAAGATACACATTTTAAATGAAATTTTTTTATTTGTAAAATAAATGATTATTATCATGATTTACAATAATATTTATTCTATAAATGCCAATCGCTGAGATCGAGAGATTGTAAAAATAACAATTGATTTAAGTGACCACTTTTTAACCTGTTTCGTTCTTCGGTCATTATTTTACCTGCTTTGGAAAATAGCCTTTCGGAAGGAACTGAAGTGGCAATCAATGATTGATACTTAATTGCTATGTCTTTTAAGAGTGAATCTCGGGCTATGCTCCAATACTTAATGGCACTATTGTCTATTCTTATCGGTGGTTGATTCAGATAATAACGAAAGTCCTCTGGCATTTGATCAGGATCTTGATTAACTATCTGTTTAGATATGTTAGAATTTACAAGGTTTTCATGATAGGACCAAAAGTTTGCGTTATCGTTATTATCCGAAATTTTTTGTTTACTTTGATATTTAAGCTTAGTATCTGTAACTCTAGAATTTATAAATCTTGTAATTTTGTTAATGGCCTATGAACAAGCAACTTTATCGATAAAATTAATATTTTTGAATCGAGGATCTAAAATTGTAGCTATAGCTAATAACGACACTTGTTCAATATTCTCAAACCGTTTTATAAATTGATCTTTTAACATCTTTTTGAAATGATGCCCTATATCAGTAGAAGGTTCAAATGTGTTCAATTTATTCTTTAAAATATTTACGATTGGAATTACTTTACTCGCAGTGAGATAATATTCGCCGTATATGATTGTTGTTGCACCTTTAAATGGTTTTAATAATTGAATAAACTCTTTGGCCGATTGCAACTCCGAGGCAGTCAACATCGGAGGAGCCGTAGGACATTGCAAAATAATGCAGCTAATTTTTTCCGACAATTGTATAAATCTCTCTAACATATTATATGTAGAGTTCCATCGCGTGTCAACACTTTGAATTAATTTTAAGTTCGAATTAAGTTGTAATTGGTCTGCAGCAATGACTGATCTTTTAAAATATGTAACAATATCTTTAATTTTTGCACAGAAACCTTTTACGACATTATCATCATCAATAATTTTTGCTGGTACTAAGTTTAAAGTATGCGCAAAGCATGGCAAATGCTTGTCTATGCCAAAAACATCAACAATAGCTTTTTTTATATTGGCAGCATTATCTGACACAACAACAATGAAAAATATGTATATTCCATTCATCTATTAAACTTAATAACCAATTTTTTAAATATTCGGACTGATGTCGTTCCGTCATCTCAACAACGCCGATTGTAGATTTATGTTGCTCTTTTGTTAAGAAGTGTGCCGTTAAGCCCAGAAAACTTTTCGTATTTAACGATTCGGTCCAAATATCAGTAGTTAAAGATAAATATTTAACTTCTGAAAGTTGTGCTTTCATCATACTTGATAAGAGCTTGTATTTCTCTTCTATAAGATGAGTTATGCTTTTCCTACTAGGGATCTTGTATAAAGGCAGTATTGTATTCATAAAGGTTTGGAAACCCTCCTTTTCAACTATATGAAACGGCAAGTTGTCTTTAGCAACCATGAACAGCAGTTTGTTTGTCACATCCGCAGCTCTGGATCCTCCAACTAAAAAATTAAAAATACTATAATAATAAGTAGGTAATCTAGGCCGTCCCTAACTCACGGCTCCATGAGTGCGAGAGAGAGGTACCCATAAGAGAAAAAGAGATAGCGAATGCTTGTAGGCAAATGCGGGGGGGAGTTCGGGTCGGGCGGAGCCGGGGGGCGGAGAATCAGTGGGGTACGTAGGGAGAGGGGGAAGCGTGTCGCCGAGAGTGCTCAAGAGATGGCGCTCGGCTCGATCGAGGCCACGCTTCTTCCTCGCCCTACGTATCCCCCTGATCCTCCCCACCGGCTTCCCCCGGCCCGAACACCCCCCGCGATTGCTAACAAAGTGTTCGCTGTCTCTCGTTCTCCAAGGGTACCTCTCTCTCGCACTCATGGAGCCGTGAGTTAGGGACGGCCTACACAATTTCTTTCACTCGCGAGGAAGAGCGATCGACGCGCTTGGCGTATCCACGGTGACCGACCGTTTTACGGCGCGGCTAAGTTATTAAACCCTCTTCTATATTCTCCCGCACGAAGCGTTTCTCCCGGCGCGACTCGACTTTGACGCGACTCGTTCCTAAGGGGGGGGGGGGGCGACGGCGATCTCTCGTGCTGCTTTTAGCGCGCGATCCGCTATCACGATTCTTAAGGGATGCGCGTTGCTTCTAGCGCGCGATTCGCGAGCGGATGCCGGGTATCCGGCGTCGAGGGAGACGGAGGATTATCGGGGGGGGCAGTCGAACGGAGAGAGGAATAGCTAGCGGCGATACGAGCGCGCTTATCGCGTATCGGAGCGAGTTTTTCTTCGTTTTCCGGCGATACGAGCACGCTTATCGCGTTTCGGGGCGAGTTTTTTTCGTTTCTTGGCGACGACGCGCTTCCGGTGACGAGACGCGTCCGAGAGCGAATATTCAGCTCGGTTAATCGGAGCGCGTTATCGCCATTTTTTTCGTTATAAAAGGATGCGGCGACGATCTCGAGACATTAGTACGTTCGAGAATATTCGCGGCGCGATGAAGCGCGCACCGAGCGCTTTATCGAGATTAGCTGGAAAAGTGGTGAATATTCGAATTAGAAGTATCGAGGATATACAGAATTTGGAAATATCGAATTGTTTGAAGAAGGAACTAAGCAAACGTTATATAGAAGACTGTCTGTAGAGAAAAGATCGGCTTCGCGGAAGAGTTCGTGCGAGAGACAAGCGAGGCGCGATTCGACGAGCCTTTCTCGAATGTCGGAGCCGATGGCTATCTGCTTTATCACAATTGGAAACGGCGATACGGAGTTCCAAGATTTTCGTGGGAGGTGAATCACGTCGTGCATTGCTTCTATACATTCGGTTGCCGATTCGAGAACGGAATTTATTTAGAGGAGGACGAGAGATATTCCGTGGAATGCGCGCATAGATCGAGCTTCGTGAGAAGCGTATCGACGCATATGAAAAAATCGGTGTATAGCGAGAGAGTGCCCGCCTGCGATCTTATCGACGAAGTCTTCGACGTGTCAAATAATTGGTGCGGCGGCTGCGCGACGAGAGCTTTGTTCTATATCGAGGGTTACGACGAGGAAGAATCGTGGTTTATCAATAAAAGATCTTGGCTTTCGTTAAACGACGAGTGATGAATCGAGAAACGATGGAGGAGTGCGATCTTCTTAATAGCGCGCGGGATGTCTCGACGGTGGACGCGTATCGCGCGTGGGCGAGACGGTGCGACGAGTGTCTCGAATTTCTGCGGGAGGGGTGTCGATGCGACCGCCGGGGGAGATCCACCGGAGCGATCAATTCTCTGATTGCTCGAACTGTTCGATTAACGGGCGCGAGAGACGATCTGCGTCGACATTTCGAACGCGTGGGAGGCGGCGTAGAGAGGCGCGAAGGATTTTCATGGTTTGAGATGGAGACAGCTTTCTCTAGACGCATTTTAACCGGCGCGGTTATCAACTTCGATTATATTGAACCTTCGCGATTTCTCGAGGATGCTAGAGATACCGTGCTCGATAGAGTACGCGATGCTATAGATGAACATAACAGTGTCAAAGTCAATACCGTGTTTATCGGTGAGTTCGTCTCAGGCGACAAGATTGATATTAAGACTATCACCACGAAGAATTATCCGCTTCTACCTCTTTCCGATTTGCAAGAGTGGTACGGGAAGCGTGTGGTCGACGCTACTTTAGCTTCGCTGGAGAAGTTTCAAGAGCGTGAAAGCGGATGGGCGTTATTGCGAATTCTAAATTTAACGGTGAATGTGAATAAATATAATCCTATGCACGCTGGATGCCATGTTCAGATACCGCGAGAGATCGCGTTGAAGAAAGCGGTGGTTAACGTGCGATCTGTGGATAACGCGTGTTTCGCGTGGGCGGTAATCGCCCCCTTTATATCCGGTCGAAAAAAACACGGAGAGAAGCTCGCGGTATCCTCACTATTCAACGGTGCTAAATCTGGAGGGCGTTGAGTTTCCCATGAGTTTAAACGGAATTACTAGATTCGAGCGTATTAACAACATATCGATTAATGTGTATACCGTTCGGGATAAGAAGGACGGGAAAAGTAGCTGCCGTATCGTTCCTCTGCATCTCACTTGTGATAAGAAGGACAGACACGTTAATTTGCTGTATCTGAGCAATACGACGCAACGAGATAATACGGCGCATTTCGCATGGATTAAGAATTTGTCTCGACTCATCGGATCGCAACTGAGCAATAGGCAACATAAAGCGCATATATGCGATCGGTGAGTACGAATTAAAAAATTTGTCGCGTAGTGTGGATAATATACACGATTTAAAAAATGTGTTTTATGTCGCAGATGCATGCATTATTTTCGAACGAGCGATAAATTATCGGCTCACAGCGCGGACTGTGGAAGGATGAATGAGTGCGCTATAGTTCTTCCTACTGAAGATGACAAATGGTTAGAGTTTCGTAATTACTGTAGAAAGGAGAGACTTCCATTCGTGGTGTACGCCGATCTCGAATGCGTGCTGGAGAAGAAAGAGGAGAAGAGAACGCCGAACACGTCTATCATTCAGCATCACAAAGTCTATAGCGCTGGATATTACGCGCGATGCGCGTTCGATGATGCTGGCTCGACTTACAAAGCCTATCGCGGCGAGAATTGCGTATCGTGGTTCGTTAAAGAATTGTACGATTTAGCGCTTCGCGCGAAGACTATTCTCAGCACCGATGCGCCTATGACGGATCTTACACCGGATGAATGGGAGAGATTCATGAGCGCGACGCACTGTTGCGTATGCGAGAAACCGTTCGAATCGGAAGACGCTCGCGTGCGCGATCACTGTCATCTAACCGGACGGTATAGAGGTCCGGCACATTCGAATTGTAATTTAAATTATAAGGAGACTTACGTAATTCCCATATTCTTTCACAATTTATCGGGCTACGATGCGCATTTCATTATTAAAGATATGGCTAACGCTTTTCCCGGCAGCATCGAGTTATTGCCGCTAACGAAGGAAATGTATATCTCTTTCACGAAGAACATTGAGGATGCGTCGAACGAGGGATGGTTCGGGAAACGCCTGAAATTGCGCTTCGTGGATTCTTTCAGGTTTTTAAGCACGAGTCTCGAAAAATTGGCGTCGTATCTTGACAAGAGCGAGCTGAAGATCGCGCGTTCGGAATTTTTCAATCTTGACGACGCTGATTTCGAGCTTCTCGCGCGAAAAGGTGTGTTTCCTTATGAGTACGTCGACGACGTCGATAAATTACTGGAGACTCGTCTACCACCGCGCGAGGCTTTCCATAGTTCGCTAACCGGTGACGCGATATCCGAGAGCGATTACGCGCGCGCGATAAGAGTCTGGGAGCGATTTCGCGTCGAAACGTTGGGTGACTATAGCGATTTGTATTTAAAAACCGACGTTCTTTTATTAGCCGATGTTTTCGAAAATTTTCGCGACGTGTGTATGAGAAGTTATAATTTAGATCCCGCATACTATTACACGTTACCTGGATATACGTGGGACGTTATGTTAAAGCACACGGGTATTCGATTCGAGTTATTAACCGATATCGATATGGTGATGTTCGTGGAACGCGGGATACGCGGCGGGCTAAGTCAATGTTCCAATAGATACGCGCGCGCTAATAACAAGTATTTACAGACTTACGATCCTTCGGAACCGTCGTCTTATCTTATGTATTTCGATATAAATAATTTATACGGATGGGCGATGTGTCAATCTTTACCTTACGAAGATTTTCGATGGGTCGACGATGTCACGAGTATCAACTTAATGTCCGTGACATCGAACTCGCCTATCGGTTACATTCTAGAGGTCGACCTTGCGTATCCGCCCAACCTTCACGATTCTCACGCGGACTTGCCATTCTGCCCGACGCGCGATAAGCCGCCCGGAAAACGCGACGAGAAACTTCTCGCCACGCTGTGCGATAAGAGTCGTTACGTAATATATTATCGCAATTTGCAGCAATGCATTCGACACGGATTACGCGTTACGAGGATACACAGAATATTACAATTCACGCAATCTCCATGGCTGCGCGGATACATCGAATTAAACACGCGACTACGAATTAACGCGAAAAACGAGTTCGAGAAAAATCTTTACAAATTGATGAATAACGCCGTGTTCGGTAAGACTGGAGAATGTGCGCAATCACTCGGATGTCCGGCTCATGACTCGATGGGATGGGCGATACGGCGCGGAGGCGATGATCGCGAAGCTGAACTTTCATAGCAGAAGCGTCTTCGCGGAGAATCTCGTAGCCGTGGAATTGCGCGAACTCGAGATTAAGTTTAACAAACCGGTTTACGTGGGTATGTGTATTCTCGATGTGTCTAAGATTCGTTTATACGAATTTCACTACGAGTATATGCTACCGTTGTATCGAGATAAATGTAAAATAATGTATACCGATACGGATAGCCTCATTTATCGCATCGAGTGCGAGGATGTGTATGAAGATATGAAGCGCGACATTGACAGATTTGATACGAGCGATTACGCGGTGGACAACGCGTACGGTATGCCTCTAGCTAATAAGAAAATACCTGGTACTATGAAGGACGAAAATGCCGGCGCGATTATGACGGAATTCGTCGGGCTTAGAGCGAAGATGTACGCGCTACGAGTTGAAGGTAGAGACGATACGAAAAGAATTGAGGGTGTTAAGAGCGGCGTCGTCGCGAGAACGATAACGTTCGAAGATTACGCGCGCTGTCTTCGAGGAAGAATCGAGATGAGGCGCAAACAATCTTGCATAAGATCTAAGTTACACGAGGTGTATACGGTGTCGGAATTGAAGGTTGGGTAATTATTCAGTTTAGGGTCCTCACCTCAAATATCGATGAAATTATGCTCATTCGATGCGTTTTTGCATAAAACGAAAGAATATAGCAGAAAAAAGCGTCGCTCTGCCCCGCGAAGCAAGATATTAATAGTTAAAGTTAACGATTATTTAGGTTACAAAACGTGTCATACAATTCATATAATTAGGCGGAAAAGGTTGACCTCGCTTCGTGTTGTAAAGTATATGCGTGAACACAGTGGGTTCCGCCCCCCCTACGGGGGGGCTCCACTTCCGGAAGATATAACCTAACCCAAACCCAATTTGTTTCATTTCCAAAATTGCAACGTGGTCTATTAGAATTGCATTAAATTTGCAACAAAAATTGCGCGAAATGAGATTTTTTTTTAATGTACCAAATTATTTTAACATATACAATGAAGTGTAATAAGTGTAATAATGATGTAAATATTGATAAAGAAAATTATTGCATCAATGTGAAAACGAAACATGTCTTCAGGCAGTACTTGTACTTGATTTCGATTCGCATGTGGTCATAGAACATACTCATGTCGCTGCATTTCGTCGGTATGACAGGTTTTGTAACCTAAATAATCGTCAACTTTAACTATTAATATTTCGCTTCGCGGGGCAGAGCGACGCTTTTTTCTGCTATATTCTTTCGTTTTATGCAAAAACGCATCGAATGAGCATAATTTCATCGATATTTGAGGTGAGGACGCTAAACTGAATAATTACCGAAGGTTGCGCTCAGCCCACATGACGATAAACGATATGTGATATCAGGAACTACGGATACTTTACCGTGGGGGCATTATAAAATACCGCGGTAAGGAGCGAGGAAAACGTTATATATAGAGAATGTAATAAATAATATTTGCGTTTAATATAGTTTATTTTAATATAGTTTATTTTAATATAGTTTATTTTAATAAAATACTCCGATAGCGCGATATAAGAGAATAACGAGCGCATGTTTCGCGAAAATCGTGAGAATATTTATAAACGAACGCGAGGATCGAACTCGCGAGATCGCGTTTTTTCGCGAGTGCTTTGTAATTTCGCGAGACGCGCGTTCGCCATTCTATTTACGACGCTCCCGGAGACGCTTCTTAAAATGTTCAAACTTTCAACTTATTGTTAATATAAATGTAACACAGTTTAGTGTTAGTATAAACACAGTTTATTTTATAAATAATAAAGACTATTTTATAAATAATAAAGATTATTTATAAATAATATGTATAGTTATTTTATAAGCAATATTTACTTTAATAAAATATTCCGAGAGAAAAAATAGCAAAGATGGGATACGCGAAGATACGAAATATTCGCGAAGAGACGCGCGAATTTTTTCAAGTATTTTTACATCGTAAAAAATTGTGGTAGTTTCCTATTTGTTCTATGTTTAATAAGTCTCGAGCCAGTTTTGACAAGTTGCTCTAGCCAAAGATTTATAGAATAGCAAATAAATCTTGGCGAGATTAGAAAGTTATTCTAGCTTATAACTTTTTATTCTCGCTCGAGATTTATTTACAAATCTCGGGCTAGAGCAGCTTGCCAAATCTGCATCGAGACATATTAAACATAGAACAGGTTGGAAACTTCCACAATCTATTTATTATGTTCTCGGAAGCATTATATATATCGAACAACGTGAAAAAAGGTTAATGCGAGATACGACGTTCGCGTAATGGTGTGATAAAAGAATTTATATAGAGCGTGATAAAGAGTCCGTATAAAGCGCGAAAGAGAAAACGCAGGACGCGGCGGCCGCGTAGCGGCGCGAGAAAGAATCTGTATGGAGTATGGAACGCGAGAAGGACGGACTCCGAATATTTTCGCATTATAAAAAATCATGGAAATTATCGCTCTGTCCAATTCGCGGCGAATCTTGACGCAGATTATGCGAGCTATTCCAAATTTTGACTGGAGTAGCTTACCAAATCTAAGTCAGGATTTGTCGCAAGTTAGACAGAGAGAAAATTTCCACGATCTCTTTATTATGTTCTCGGAAGCATTATATATCGAGCAACGCGAAAAAAGGTTACTGCGAGATACGACGTTCGCTTAACAACGCGATGAAGAATTCATATAGAGCGGGAGAACGAGTCCGTATAAAGCGCGAAAGAGAAAACGCAGGACGCGGCGGCCGCGTAGCGGCGCGAGAAAGAATCTATATGGAGCGCGAGAGAGAACTCGTATGGAGCGCGAGAGAGAACCCGTATGGAACGCGATAATTTCGTGATAATTTTTATTTTTCTAACGAATAATTTTATTTAATATATGTAGTTGTATTTAATATATGTAGTTGTATTTAATATATGTAGCTTTATTTAATAAAAATACATTTTTATTATAATACAACCGTTTTATGTATCCAAGAATTGTGCGACTCGTCCATTCCCAGCCATTTCACGTAAACTTTGTTGCCTCTTCGACGCAGCACCTTTTCCACGAGATACACGTCGGGATTGTTGACGCGCAGCAACTCGTGCTCGTAGAATCCTCCGGCGATTGGTTCGCCGCGCGAATCCTTCAGCAGATACGTTACGGGATTAGTTCGTTGTATCTTGGCTATTTGAAAAATTTCGGTGGTCCAGTTAGGTGTGAAGCCTTTCTCGAAGATCGTCTTAAACTTGCTGACGCGTACCGGATCAGCTACTTTGAATTTAGCCGGAGTCGTGATTTTTATATTGCTGTATACCGTATTTAAAAGTTTATCGGCGATCGCTGGAGTCACGTCGACGGGTCTCATACCTATAGTGCGATGTTCTCGCGCGTTATATTCCTCGACGAGTCGAGGTAATTTGTCTATTCACTTATACGTTCCGCTTAGCGTGAAATATTTCCACATAGAACTTTTGAGCGTGCGATTGAATCGTTCGACGATCGACGCTTTCATCACCGAGTACGTCGAGTAATGATTCACTTCGCGCTTTTCCGCGAATTTTCTCACTTCGGTGTTATAGAATTCTTTTCCTTTGTCGATCTGCAGATTTTTCGGACACCGCTTAGAGTCTCGCACTATCTTAGATAACGCTCGGGTAACCTCGTTCGCGCTCTTACTTTTAAGCGGTACGGCCCAAGCGTATTTGCTTAATGCGTCGATAACGGTGAGTATGTAGTTGTGGCCTTTGTTGAGTCTCGCGTAAGGACGTATCTCGACCACATCCGCCTGCCATAGGTCGTCGTACCCGCGTATCGCGACGCGACGACGCGGAAAGTTTCTTCTCGCGGGCGCGTGCAATTCCTCGACTAGTCTTCGTTTTTCGACGCTCATAATTCTCTTCTCTTTCTCTCAAGGATGACGTTGGGTGGGATCTCTCTCTCGAGCGGCTCGCCGCTCCGAGTGTCGCCGCTGGTCTCGCGAATCTTCGCTAGTTCCGTCACTCTCCCCGATAGCTCGTCCGCGTCTCTCTTCAATCGCGATGTTGAATTTTCCAATTCTCGTATTTTCGCCGCGGAATTCGCGGCGACGCGCGATTTTTGGGTTAGTTCCTGTATTATTTTCCCCTGATTGAACAGTATTTTACGGTTGCTCGCGCTTTTCGTCGAAGATTCCACAGCGTTGAGCGATATCGTATTTTTTGCGGCATCGATTCGATCTCTTAAACCATTAATTCGTTTATCTAAGGCATCGATTCGTTTACCTAGAGCGTTAGCGTTAGATTCTGTTCTCAAAACGGAATTTTCCACAGCGTCTATCCGTTTACTCAAAACGTCGTCGCGCGCTTCGATCTTGGAAACAAAACTCTCCGCGGCGTCTATTCGTTTACCCAGAGCGTTATCGAGCTGGGTGAGTCTCGTGAATAGTAGAATGACGCCTTTCCCTGCCTCGTCCGCGTCTTTTCTCAATTGCGACGTGATTCCTTCAACATAGCTTTTGCTCGTCACGTCGGCGTCCTCTTCTAGCTTAGCCAGGCGCTTTATCTTGCGCTCTCTCGCGTCGTATTCGACGGAAGAGCTTAGACACAGCGCGTTATCGCGCACGTAATTTCGCAGAGACTCAATAGCCGGACGTAGTCTTCCGGTTCTCGCGTCATAGCCGCGGTTTTTTAAAGGCGTGCCGAATTTGCTCACGGACATCGCGAATTCCGCGCACGACTGCGGCGATCGTCGATGCGACGGTTCGATTTATACTATCGCTCCCGTTTCGCGAAGCTCCTCGATTATCGATAGAATCTCGTTTTCGTGAGCGTTGTTGCCAGCTCAACGCGAAGCGTCCAGCAATCGCAGACGATCCACTAATTCGTTTGGATCGTCCCAATGAATGTAATCGATTCTATCGTTCGTGACTCGCATGGTTGACGGTACGCGACCCGCACCTATCTTTTTTGCGCTGCTGCCGTGAATAAGCGGAGCGATAACGAACTTGTATTTGTATCCCTTATTTCTTAAAACAGATTTTTTAGCGTCATGGTTGCGTTTATGAGCGTTCGTTGTTAACAATATACTCTTGTATGTTAATTTATCCTTTTCCGTATATGTGAGACTATCAGGATTTTTCATGAAGATTAATTCGTATAAACCGGGGGTACCAATGTATTTAATTTCATCTATAAGTATGGAGTCATGTGCGTCTATATCGAATCGCCTATTGCCGAGCATCGCGCCTTTCGCGCTAATGTACACTCCGTAAACGTGATCGATCTCATTTGGCGCTTCTCCGCCGAGAAGAGCCCCCATGTATTTTCGTCCCAACGGTCCTAGCTGGCCGTGCAACATTTCGTGATCTTGAGAAATTCGCGAAGTTCGCTTAACAGGCGTTTTAAACGTTGAGGACGACTCGAGATTCTCAGGTTCGAACGTTTCCTCTTCAGTTTCGTCCCGCGCGAATGGATCTCTCTCGATAGGATACACGTTTGACGGAGTAGAAACGGCATCTAATCGTCGTCGCGCTCGTATTCGTTTCACTTTAGGTTTTTTCCAAGCGGGGGTCAACTCCTCCTCCTTCCATTTTTCCTCATTACATTTTTCCTCGACCCTCGTCGTTACAGGCGAAGCGTCGATCGCGTCTCACTTTATCATTTCGCGTTTAATCTCGTCTCGCTCGGCGCGCTCGGCGATGCGCCGCAGCGGGTCGACGATTGGCTTAAAACGGCTCTCCATCGCGATCTCGTTCTCCATTTTGCCGGTCTTTAACGCTCTGTGTTTTTTACGAATCGATGCGCGCGTCTTAGCGATCTCTTTCGCCGTCTTCTCTCGTTCGCCGATATCCGTCGCAGCCATCGTGATTAATAAATCGGTTCTTCTCGCTCGCGGGAGGGAGAGCGATCGATGCGTTCGACGTATTCGCGACGACTGATCGCTCTATGGTACGGCGAAATCGTTAAACCCTCGCCTATATCTGCCGGCGCTAAGCGCGCTATCTTTGTCGATTACTAGGAAACCATATCTATATCGCCAACACGCGCGGCATAGCGCGTGAAAATTCTCATACGACATATCCGTGTTCACGTGATCGTTGTATGCGTGACGCAAATTAGTGCCATCCTGCTTAAAAAGAATCAGCAGATTTGCGTTATCTCGAATCAAATGCTTTGGTATTTTAGCATACGTTTGGCACAGATAGAAGCAATCGATGTTCGAGTGTCGACCCATAGCGAAGTACTCTCTAATAGTATTCTGTTTGTCGCACGCTACGTCGTCGAATACGAATATAGAATTCGGGAGCGCTTCGCTAGGCGAAATAACATCAGAGTTATCGGAAAATGTGAAATAACCTATATCTTCCATCGGTGCCAATAAATTCTCTAAATACTGATATTTAGGCTGCTGCAATGACTTCGAGTAAACGTAAACGTTCTCGAAGCGTACGCCGTGCGGGTTCTCCAACAAACTTATCAGCGCGTTCGTTTTACCGCAATTAGAGGGACCGCAAATGAGGCAGCGAATAGCGCTCGGTAATAGACGACCGTGTCTGCGCGCTTCCTCAGACGGTCGCGCCCTACTATCGAGATTCGTCACCCTTATCGCGATCGGCTGCCGCACGAAGCGCATTCCTCTCGCCACGCGCGTGCGCGATACACTCGCGCGAGGCAGGGCGAGATCTTTTTATTTATATACGAATAGATCGCCGTCGATCGCGCAGTAGCGAACCGCGCGCGGTGAATCGAGATGTTTATTTTACTAATAGACGGTGACGATATTCTCGATTTCACCACCGATCAATTGCGGTTTATTCCGAAAGTAATTTTACTAAAACACTTCGGTCGCTATGTGGAACGATTGTGGGAGAAACTGCCCGAACATATAAGAATGGATCCGGAGGTGCGGCGCTACCGTCGATGCCTGGAGCATTACAATCGTCACTGGCAACGAACGCACATCGACGGCCCGGCGCCGCTCGTTAAAGATTGCAGCGAATGCAATTCGCGAAGCAGCGGTACGGTGTAATCGGTGATATCAGCGGCGCCGGCTTATTGAACAGAGCGATAAACGCGCTGCCCTTCGAATTACATATACCCGGATATCAATTTTGCGGGCCGGGTACTCGTCTCGCGAAACGATTAGCGCGAGGCGATCGAGGCATCAATCCTCTGGACGCGGCCTGCCGCGAGCACGACATCGCGTACTCGCGGATCGGCGAGCTCGCCGATCGACACGCCGCCGACCGCGCGCTCGCTGAGAGAGCGCGCGAGCGCGTCGCGGCTGAAGACTCGACTCTCGGCGAGAGAGCCGCCGCGATGGCTGTATGGATAGCTATGAAATCGAAAACAAAACTTGGAATGGGCGCGACGAGAATCAAGAGAAAGAAGAACAAAAGGAGGACGACCGCTACGAGGAAAAGAACGTTTCCAATAGCGAAACGCGGCGGCTTCTTGCCTCTGCTGCCGTTATTGGGAGCTCTCGGTTCTTTGGCTGGAGGAGCGGCGGGAATCGCGAAAGCGGTGCACGATTGCAAAGCGGCGCGACGATAGTTGGGGGAATTGCAGCGTCACGATCGCGCAATGGAGGGTCGTGGTTTATACCTCGCACCGTACAAGCGCGGAAGTGGCGCGTCCACGACGAGACGAAGAGGAAGAGCTAAAAAAAAACTTCGCGTAAACAGACGCTAGGAATTCTCCCATCCGTCGGAGTAACGACAAACGAACAGTTAAATCGCGCGGCGATACTCTTGCGCGTGCCTCACTTTAGAGGCGTGTTTATGCGCGACGCGCTTCCATCGCGGGCGCGCCGCGATGAGAGCGGCATCGTAAATTTAGACGACGCATCCAGCCCGGGTACTCATTGGGTGGCATATGCGAAAAAAGGGGGCGACGCGATTTATTACGACGGTTTCGGCAATCTTCGTCCTCCGCGCGTTATCTCGGGCGCGATGCTAATATTCGATACAATCGTCGCTCCGAGCAAACGCGCGATCAGAATATCTGTGGACAATTAAGTCTTCGATTTCTCCGGTGGGTCGATTGGAGGAATCGCGCGCTATAATATCGACCGTCGCTCGTCGATCGAGCGCAGTTCGATTACTCTCGTCAATCATGTCGCTAACTCTTACTCTTTCCGGACGAAGCAGCATTCTCGCGGCGAGTTACTTTCCGCCTCTGGATTTAAACGACGATGATTACGAGTTAAGTTTAACCAATTTCGAGACTTATAACACGGTACCGAATGTAAATTCCACGAATAATAAATTTTACTTCGACGACAACGACGAGGTTATCGCGATTCCAGTGGGATCTTACGAGTTAAGCGCTATAAGCGCGTATCTAAGAGCCGCAATTCATCGCAAACGACGAGTGAGAGAGGAGAGACGAGAGCGCGAAAACGAGGAACTGGAAACGAGCGATGACGATTATATATACAGTGTCGACGAAGACTATTTCGAAGACGATGACAACGGTGATAAGAGTGAAAATTCTATAACGCTTCGCGGTAATGATAACACTATGAGAAGCGAGATTAAGTGCGCGTATCGAGTAAATTTCACAAAACCTGATAACATCGGTTCGCTACTGGGTTTCTCGTCTCGCTTGTTACAATCGAATAAATGGTACGCGTCCGATAAGCCGATAAATATTATGGCTATTAATCTCATTAGAGTAGAGTGTAACGTCACGACAGGAGCGTATCACAATGACAAATCCGCGCATACTGTACACGAGTTCGCGCCTAATGTTCCACCCGGATATAAAGTGTCGGAGATCCCAGCGCAGATCATTTACCTCCCGATCATCGCGCGGACCATTACTGATATAAATGTGCGTGTCGTGGATCAGAACGGAAGACTAATCGATTTTCGCGGCGAAGAGATCACAGTTCGTCTGCACGTGCGGCGAAGACGATAGAAAGGTGCGCGATGCTCGTAGTGAACGGATCGAATGCGAGAAACGCGCCCATCGTCGCTATCGCGTCGCCCCTAGACGCGAAAAAGAGAAAGAAAAAGGGAGGAAGGTTAACCACCGCTAACGCGGCTTTCCTGCGCTCTTTGGGTTTCGTCGTACCAAGAACCGTTTCTCCGTAAAAGCGGAATGTGCGACATTCTAAGCATCGGCGGGGAGCCGATCTTCGACGATCGTATCGTCAAGATTGAAACTCACACATACAATCCTTACGCTAATACTACGTTTGGGAATAGGGACGAGATACGAATTCCTATACAACAGCAAGATCTGTACACATTACCGTGCGATAGTTTTCTCTACATAGAAGGTAGACTCGAGTCTAAAGAGTCGCCGAGTGCGCAAGAGGAAACCGCGTCGGTGACGAGGCTAGTGAACAATTGCGCGGCGTTTATGTTCGAGGAGATTTGCTACGAACTCGACGAAATCGATCGTGGAAATCGATCGAAGCAGAAATGTTGGGATAACGAGCACGATTAAAAATTACGCGTCGCTGTCAGTCGAAAAAGGCAAGATATTAAAGAACGCCGGATGGGACTTATCGGCGGTAACTCATTCATCTATCAACGATTTCAACTTTTGCGTACCTCTCAACATATTATTAGGTTTTTGTGAAGATTACAAGCGTGTCGTGATCAACGCGCGACACGAACTTATTCTAATACGAGCGCGTAATGATAACAATTGTATCATATCGCGCGAAACGCAAGAGCCTAAAATCGTTTTATTAAAGATACAGTGGCGAATGCCTCATATAGTGTTAAACGATATTAATAAATTAAGGTTATTGCGCACGTTGGATAGCGGACGATATCTGAGCGTTGCTTTTCGCTCGTGGGATCTCTACGAGTTTCCGCTTCTACAGAGCACGACTAAACATTCGTGGGCTGTCAAAGCGGCGACGCAACTCGAAAAACCGCGATACGTTATCTTCGCGCTACAGTCCGGAAAGAAGAACGTTCTATCCGAGGAGCCTTCCCTATTCGACGATTGCAAACTAACTAATGTCAAACTGTATCTTAATTCCGATTTTTATCCTTACGATGATATGAATTTAGATTTCGATAAGCACAAAGTCGCAGTGCTATACGATATGTACTCGAAATTTCGAAGAACGTATTACGGATGCGACAATGACGAAGCGCTCTTAAATCTGAATAAATTTTTATTCTACGGCCCGCTCGTAGTCATCGACTGTTCACGACAAAACGAATCGATTAAAAGCGCCACCATGGACGTTTGCATAGAGTTTGATTGCAAGGAGAACATTCCCTCTAATACCACAGCTTACTGTCTTATCATTCACGATCGAGTGGTGGAGTACAATCCGCTCACCAACGTTGTGCGCAGAATCGTATAAGCGCGATGATATTCAAAATATGAAGAGAATAATAGAGGCGCACACTTCGAGTACCGCTAATAACGACGATGGACGCGCCAATCTTCGTCGATCTTCAAGGTTTCGTAGTTAACGAGAGATTCGTCCCGAAAGAAGTAGCCGTGTTAAGAAATGGCGCGGAATTGACGCATCACATCTTTCGCCCACCGATGTCTTGGGATCTGCTAACGAGAGCGGAAAAATCGCGAGCGTGTTGGTTGACATCTAATCATCATCAATTAAAGTGGAATGACGGACACGTGAATTACGGATCGATGAAAAGACTCATTCGGGACGCCGTATGCCGAGAATCTAGCCCCGATTCAACGATAAGAATCTACGTCAAAGGTCACGAGAAGAAAAAATGGCTGATCGAAATCTTAGGAAATGTTGCCGACGATCGCGACGTAGCCGTCTCCGTCGAGACTATTGACGCTGATTACGAGGATATCGAACGTTTGGAAACTCTAAACGCTTCGCGGGTTTTTCGCTGCGGATATCACGCGAAGAATTGCGCGTTAGAGAACGCTTGTAAATTGCACGATTGGTGGTTCGAACGACGCGATCATTTGCGTAATATGTGCGATTGATTCTATATTATATTACTTTATATCTACTCGTTTGTATTATAAATTATATCGAATTATTGTATATTATGCATCATCATATATTATATAGCATATCGAGTCAATTATTTAATCTATAAATTTAATTATATTTTAAGCTTTATATAATGTATCGAATCTATTATCAATTATATAACCTATAAATTTAATTATATATAATGTACCGAGTCAATTATATAATCTATAAATTTAATCATTTATTTTAAGCTTTAATAAATGTATTCGTCATACTGTCGCAAAATACACGATATACTAACGAACCGCGTTTTTCTTTTATCGCGGTCGCGTATCCTTTCCCACGATAATAGCTCACGCATCTCCTATTTTATACAGATGTCCGTCAGAAAAGTGTTCGATTATCTGATTAGTGTTATTATAATAAAATTAAAATAAATCTATTTTATTTCAGTATTTTATATTATAAAATAAATTTATCTTTACATATTAAACGAATACTATTTTAGTATTTTATATTATAAAATAAATTTATTTTTATATTAGGTGTACAGTAGTGTATCTAGGAGAGTTCTAAGCCATGGTCCTCTGAGGGGGGGTGAGGGGCGAGGGGAAACCGGCGCGGGGGTATGACGTCACGCGGGGGAATCGCGTCCTAACCGATGGGCGAGGGGTCCGCGGAGAGGGGGGAGGGGGACCGCGTCCTAACCGATGGGCGAGGGGTCCGCGGAGAGGGGGGTGGGGGACCGCGTCCTAACCAATAGGCGAGGGACCCGCTAACCTAACCGGTAGGCGAGGGGTCCGCGGAGAGGGGGAGGGGGACCCGCGGCGAAACCGATAGGTGAGGGACCCGCGGGGAAGAGGGGGATCGCGGCGAAACCGATAGGCGAGGGACCCGCGAGGAAGAGGGAACGCGAGGAGGCGTGGGAGAAGGATAGCGCGAGGCGTCCATATGAGCGTAAGACAAGGATAGCGTTTGCATGCACGTTGGAGAGAGATGGCGCGAGGCATACACGCTGGAGAGGGATAGCGCGAAGCATGCACTTGGGAGAAAGAGGAGAGAGAGAGATAGCGCGAGGCATGTACTTGGGAGAGAGGGATAGCGCGAAGCATGCACTTGGGAGAAAGAGAGAGAGAGATAGCGCGAAGGATGCACGCGGATGATACGGCGTTCGCAAGGCGGTGTGAGAGAGATAGCGCGAGGCATGCACACGTGTAGGAAAAGGATTGCGTCCGCATTGACGTGGGAAAAGGATGACGTTCGCATGCATGTGGGAGAAAGAGAGAGACAGCGCGAGGCGTGCATGAACGTGGGAGAAGGAGGCGCAGAAATAATCGACATTTTTTTAAATATAATAATAATAATATTTATTTAAAATTTATGTTTAATACAAATGTGTGTGTGTGTGTTTAAAAAATAATAAAAATAATAATATATAATATATAATATAAGTAGAGTAGTAAGGCCGGTTCTAAGCCATGGTCCTCTGAGGGGGGGTGAGGGGCGAGGGGAAACCGGCGCGGGGGTATGACGTCACGCGGGGGAATCGCGCCCTAACCGATGGGCGAGGGGTCCGCGGAGAGGGGGGAGGGGGACCGCGTCCTAACCGATGGGCGAGGGGTCCGCGGAGAGGGGGAGGGGGACCGCGTCCTAACCGATAGGCGAGGGACCCGCTAACCTAACCGGTTGGCAGGGGTCCGCGGAGAGGGGGAGGGGGATCGCGGCGAAACCGATAGGTGAGGGACCCGCGGGGAAGAGGGGGATCGCGGCGAAATCGATAGGCGAGGGACCCGCGAGGAAGAGGGAACGCGATACCGCGAGGAGGCGTGGGAGAAGGATAGCGCGAAGCGTCCATATGAGCGTAAGACAAGGATAGCGTTTGCATGCGTTGGAGAGAGAGAGAGAGAGAGAGAGAGAGAGAGAGAGAAAGATGGCGCGAGGCATGCACGTTGGAGAGAGATGGCGCGAGGCATGCACGTTGGAGAGAGATGGCGCGAGGCATGCACTTGGGAGAAAGAGAGAGAGATAGCGCGAGGCATGCACTTGGGAGAAAGAGAGAGAGAGATAGCGCGAAGGATGCATGCGGATAATACGGCGTTCGCAAGGCGGTGTGAGAGAGATAGCGCGAGGCATGCACTTGGGAGAAAGAGAGAGATAGATAGCGCGAAGGATGCACGTGGATAATACGGCGTTCGCAAGGCGATGTGAGAGAGATAGCGCGAGGCATGCACACGTGTAGGAAAAGGATTGCGTCCGCATTGGCGTGGGAAAAGGATGACGTTCGCATGCATGTGGGAGAAAGAGAGAGACAGCGCGAGGCATGCATGGACGTGGGAGAAGGAGGCGCAGAAATAAACGACATTTTTTTTAAATATAATAATAATATTTATTTAAAATTTATGTTTAATACAAATGTGTGTGTGTGTGTGTGTGTGTGTGTGTGTGTGTGTGTGTAAAAATAATAATAAAAAAAATAATAATATATAATATAATATAATTTAATGGTGACGCTCCATCTGAAACAGAAAAAAAATACAAGCATTATTAGTATAAGAATTTAATTTTTATAAATCTAATATAAATTTTTAAAAAATAGATACTTACAATTAATTCTTCGAGTATTTCAATGCGGTTCATAACGAGACGTCAGCTGCATTTTATATATCAAAATCCCATTCCTTGTACATCACTTCTTCATGATCTCTCAGACGATGATCCAAATCTATTGTATTAGATTTCTTCAAGCCGGGTTCTCGGCCTTGTATCATTTGTACAAGTGAAGTCACAGGAGTGTTTGTCGACAGCGCCGGGACATGGACATCTATGGGTTTGTAACGTTTGCGTAACGAATGTCTTAAACTTTCAAGCCGCGCGATTCGGCCAAACAGCGATTGAATTCCGCGCCTCTGTTGTAATATCGCGAGTCGGTACTGTTCTTCCAACCACTCGAGACACTCAAGGCACGTTCTTTCCCATAACCCGCATGAACACGCCGAGTCCACCTCTATGTAAAACTCCCATAGATATTGTTCTAATCGCGCAATGTATTTGGGTTTCTCCATATTTCCAATTCAAGTTTTTTTCACAACACAAGTTTTTGTCCAGCTTATACAATGCAAATTGGACACATATTGCAGGGCATTATCTGATACAGAGGTTTTCTACACTCTGCGCAAAACGATCCCAGGATTAGGTCAAAAATTGCACTTTCATGTTCTCGCACAACACGAATATTCGAAAATAAGTTTGAAATTCGCATAAAACAGTCTGTGCAAAATTTTTCGTTGACATCACTTTTATAATAAAAGTATATACAGCACATTTTCACCGCACCTAAACTATTTATTTCAACTCGGTTTAAAGTTTGTTGCTTTATGTCCGCAATAATATCAATACTGCAATCACTATTGTAATCGGAATCCTCCGAAAGTATGCGGTCTTCGTCTGATGAATCGTCCAACAAATTCTCAAATGCCATCAAATTGCCATCTTCGAGAATGATATCCTCGTCATCATCGATAACTATAATTTCTTCGTCAGCCATAACACATATTGTTAAGATCGTCGTAAGGGCGTGGACGGTTGCGTACTATAACGCTGCACACTCCTCTCGATTATATATATTTAATTTAATATCTTTTGTCTCCTTCTAACTGGAGTATCACGTCTCATCTACCTCATCACTTTTCTACATCTTAAGCAGAGTATGTCGAGAGAAAGATTTAAGTTTTGCAGACTGTGCATATCTATTACACATTTTTTATTCATACATAAAGGATGGGTTAAATAATTAAATTCACAGATAAATAGTAAAATAACTTATTTATTACAAGCATCGTGAAGAATATCATTTACAGCACATGTCAATAACTCGCAATCTATGAGAGATTCGCCGTTAAACATATCACTTTCACGTATCGCTTTTGCAGCGTCGCATACATTAGCGATATTATTCTGTTGTAAAACAGTTACAAATTGTTTGAATTTTTCGTTAACAATATGCGTATTTTCGCATAGCCAGTAATACATATGATCTATGCATTTTTCAAAATCTAATAAATAGAATAGAGTTGGCGGTTTCATATATAAAGAATTATTGGATAATCCTATTTTTATAATATTCGAATTAGATATTTTAACCATTTCGAATGTTAAATCTCGGACCCGCAATGGGATTTCAGTCGATTGTAGAAGCTGTTCAATGTCCCCACGTTTCTGCATCAGCGATTTCCATGTTTCAAAAGGCAATATTATTTGATTGCCCCGATTATCGCCGAGAATCAATTCCACGCAAGATACAGCTCCAACGTTTATTCCAATGTCCAAATATTTGTATGACGTCGGGGTTAAGGCGTATCGTCTTCCGAGTATACGAACCGCACGACGAGGCTCGGATGAAATGCTAGGGAGTAAAAAAAATATTATTTATATAAATATTTAAAAGATGTAAAAAATATTTAAAAAGTATAAAAAAATTCTTTAAGTTAATTAAAACTTACTTGTTACATTTCTTCTTCTTACACGATGAAGTTTCATCAGCATCTTGAATCGGAACGTAATAATTCATGAGGCTTCCTTCAGTAGGATACATTTTCTATGAACCTTTCACACAAGTGGTCGATGCAATACTGAACGTATTAAACATATTTAAAATATGTATTAGCGTTGCAAAATTGCAATGTGGTGGGGATTATTGCCGACGCGATATTTTTTTTCAATTTTTCCATTCAAGCGCCGATGTACGGCTGCTTCGCGATGACATCACCCCCAGGTGTGAGATTTAGCCGAATGCACAAAAATGCAATGTAATATAAAATTCTCAAGCGCCGATGTGCGGCTGCTTCGCGATGACATCATCCTCAGATATCCAAACGCGCGTGTCAAAACATGACAAAATCGTGAAATATAAGGATAATCCTCATGATTAAATTGCACTAACATACTTGGACAGCAGCATGTAATATGAAACTTTCGCGATGCATCTTGGCTGAGATGACATCATCTCTAGACGACCAAAAAATGCATTAATCGACATTAGTCAAAATGTACGTGACAAACCGCGAAATAAAGATTTAGTTGATGCATAAAAAATGCAACGTAATATAAAATTTTCAAGCGCCGATGTTTGGCTGCTTCGCGATGACATCACCCCTAGATATCAGAATTCAAACGCGCGTGTCAAAACGTGACAAAATCGTGAAATATAAGGATAATCCTCATGATTAAATTGCACTAACATACTTGGACAGCAGCGTGTAATTTGAAACTTTCGCGATGCATCTTGGCTGAGATGACATCATCTCTAGACGACCAAAAAATGCATTAATCGACATTAGTCAAAATGTACGTGACAAACCGCGAAATAAAGATTTAGTTGATACACATGATAGAAAGAGACATCAAGATAGAATATAAAATCATGGTAAAGAGGCACACCCTGTCAGTATTTTCGCCAAGAGTTCCGAGACAAGAGCTACTAGTAAGCGCGTCTTGTTAGCAAAATTATTGACATAAATTTGGAAATATGGCGGAAAACAGTGCCGAACGAAATCTGCGCGAGCAATCTGCAAGGGTGAATTCGATAGAGGAGTACGTTGCGTGGAAGCAACGATGCGACGAATATATCGAATCGGTGGAAGAGCAAAGTCGAATCAAACGTCCATGATTATCGATCGGGATTCGACAATCGCTGATTGCCCGAATCGCACGACTCGAGGGATTGAAGAACTCGTTACGCAGGCGTTTTGTACACGCGGGTGCAGGATGCAGTACGCGGCAACACGGATTGATTTGGCGAGAGATCGATACGGCGTTCGAGAGCCGCATATTGACTGGTGCGGTTATAAATCATAATCACATCGAGCCTTGCCAATTTTTCGAGGATGCCAAAGACATTGTGCTCGAACACGTGCAAACCGTGCTGAAAAAACACTTTAATGTGAAAATTAATACAGTGTTCAATGGTGAATTTGTGACGGGTGATAAACGTGCAAATAAAAGTATCAATACGAGAAACTATGAACTCTTTCGCACAACCGATTTACGCGAATGGTACGAGCGGCGCGTTGTCGAGCCCACTCTAGCATCGCTCGAAGAATTTCAGGAACGCGATAGTGGGTGGGCATTATCGCGAATACTCGATTTAATCGTAAATATAAATAAATATAATCCTATGCGCGCGGGATGTCACATAAAAGGACCCCGCACTAATTACATGAGAAATTGGCCATCGGTTAAATTGCCTGGAATTTTTTTATGTTATAGTTCTCATCATTCCGAACAAAAAACCTAATGGTCAAAAAGTCCGTCTATGCATAGTTTTCGAGATATATTTTTTTAAACATTAAAAAAGCGATTATTTTGCATGTATGTCTCGATAAGTGTTGGGCTGTATTATCTTCACTCTGTATGCATGGATTGAATACATGTATGCTCGCATGTATGTTGGCATGAATCTGTATCACATGTATAAACATACATGCATGAATATACAGGGTGTCCATGCTTTTTGCACCAGGGTATTGCACTTGAATTTTTCATTCGTATTCACCTGTTTTTGTCGTCAACATTGGATATTCTTCTTCTCTCGTACGGACGTGGTTCGCCCGGAGAGCGTTGTCATTAGTTCTTTTTTCACTCAGTACTTGGATTCTTCATTCGTATTCACCTGTTTTTGTTGTCGATATTGAATATTCTTTTTCTCTCGAACGGACGTGGTTCGCCCGGAGAGCGATGTCATTTGTTCTTTTTTCACGCAATATTACGATTTTTTCTTCGTATCTATTTGTTTCTATCATTGCGTCTCGGTCTTATTTAATATTCTTTTCACCCTCATTGTCACAAAAATCTTACAATGCCTTTCACGTCCCGCAAACGTTGTTACGTTTGTAATCGTCAATTCAATCCGCGACAAATGGTGCGAATTGACGATGATCAAGTGATCAGACAAACCGCTATCCTCAGACGAGAAGAACATGGTTCGCAGCCCATCGAAATTGATGATGAATCTAAGATATGTTTTAATTGCAATATCAATATAAGAAACGATATTGACGAAATAGAACGGAATCCAAGTTGCTTGAGACTCAACGTCATTACTGACATTTCCAACCATCCTTGTTTGTTCTGCAGAGCTACGAACAATGTTCGGCGGTTGCCTATCACGGCTAGGGTGAATGTTTTCATTCTGAAGAATATTTACATCCCGGAAACAACAAGATGTTGTGACCGACATTTAGATGAGGATGGTTGGATTCACAAAGCATTGTTACCAGGTTTGACTTCTGTTCACAGGTCATATGTCATTAAAGGTCAGGAGTTGCAAATCTTCTTACAATCCCTCCGTGATGTAGCACTTAACAAGTGCAATTATGAAAATGAAAATGATTTCACTGATGAAGAGTTCGCATCCATAGCTCCTATCACAAAAGAGCAGTTCCGAGAACTGTATACATATTGCGATCCCGTTCCTCAAGCACGTGGTGTTAGAAATATCAGTAAGAAAGATCTCTTGATGTTTCTATGTAAACTACGACAAGGGTTGTCCGATGAATTTCTCAAGGTTCTATTCCAATATTCATCTCGACAAGCGGTTGGTTTGGCAATTG
This sequence comes from Formica selysi, assembly GCA_009859135.1. Classification (NCBI taxonomy): domain Eukaryota; kingdom Metazoa; phylum Arthropoda; class Insecta; order Hymenoptera; family Formicidae; genus Formica; species Formica selysi. Next base: position 159,265 of record WHNR01000057.1, on the reverse strand, counting down.
CAAACGTTCGCCAATCTCTTCTTTATAGATTTGTCCCAGCCAATATCGGTTTCCAAGCCATTACTCGGGAACAATATATAGTGGATCATGTAACTTCTTTCGCTAATGAATTATATAATCCCGAACCAGATTCCCCGAGAGTTATTGCTTATATTGACGGAACTTACTCGTACATTCAGAAAAGTAGTAATTTTCGTGTTCTACGTCAATCATACTCAATTCACAAAGGTCGACATTTGATCAAACCTGTTCTGATAGTTGCTCCAGATGGGTACATATTGGCGATTCAGGGAACTTATTTCTCTGATTATTACAATAATGATGCTCAAATGTTGAGTAACAAGTTCCGACGCGATGCTGACACCATGAGAGAGTGGTTCCACGATGGAGATATTTTGATATTGGATCGTGGATATCGAGATGTTCAGCCATTACTGCAAGAGCTAGGGATTGATAATAGAATGCCAGCTTTTCTTATGCCAAATCAGAAACAGTTATCTACTGAAGAAAGTAATGAGTCTCCATTGGTAACGAAAACTAGATGGATAATTGAAGCTAGAAATGGGCATATCAAAACAATTTTCAAGTTCTTCGACCATACAATTATAGTGCCACATCTTCATCATCTTGGTGAGTTTTATAATATTGCGGGGGCGATAATTAATGAGTATCACCCCTTAATTCAAATAGAAGGAGCCAATGCGGAATTGGCACAAGAGCTCCTGAATAGGTCGAAGGAAGTGAACGTTGTTCAAGCACGAGTAGAAGTTGAGAGAATGTGTACCAGGAATGCACAATGGATTCATCTTCAGAATGGTCAGTTACATGATTTTCCACGTTTGTCATTGGAAAGTTTACGGAACTTGACTGTGGGAACGTTTCAGGTCAACCTGGCACCATCGTACATACAAGATAAGATGCAACGTGATGGACAAGAGGAGTTCCAACTCGGTTCCCTTCTCGGGGAACCAGGATTGATAAGGGTTCGGATTTTCTCACGATTTCGTCGTGCAACAAAGCATCAAATATTCATAGCATACAATAACGATGTGACAGATGACGATGAGTTGGATACTAGGGACGTAATTTTGGGTCATTATTGCACTTGCAGGTCAGGTGCAAGAACATTGGGTACTTGTGCACATATTGCCAGCGTGTTGTGGTATCTGGGATATGCGCGTCATCAACCGGACATTAGATATCCGTCCTCATCGCTGTTGGATACTGTGTTGGATGCTGCTCACAGGCAACCCCAGCAGAATCTCAATGAACTTGGGAACGTTTGAAATGCTCCCGATCTTTAGGACACCACTTGCGTGGATGGATGATGAACATACGTCATTTCCGATTATTATAAACAGAGGTACACACTCTGGGTGATTACTTCCGCGGAACTTCGATAATTGCTGATTATTTTCAATGGTTTTTGGAAACGAATCACGGGGATCTCTGCCAATGACGATGATATCAGATAATTTTCGATTATTTTCGGATGTTCCGAGGATGATGGATCATGTTTGGTCATCTTCGACTGTTTTAAATGATTTCCGAGTATTTTTAATGATTCCCGATCAATTTTTCCAGCAGTTCTCATACTGAGTGATTATTTTCGAAGAACTCTGATGATTTTTGATTAATGTCTATTCTTTCTGAAGCTTAGTTTGGAAGGATTCAGGCTATTTCCGATTTCCATCGCCAGACTCTACCTAAGTTAATCTTTTCCAACCTTCCCCGATCTATTCTGTACATTGGGTACATCCCTCCAACATCGTGAAACGAAACATCTGATACATTCCTTGATCTCTCTGAATGATGAAAGAATTTTTCACCCATTTCGAACGTTGAAGTATGATAGGGGTATTCCCCATTTTTTTGGACACCCTGTATATTCATGCAAGTATGTTTATACATGTGATACAAATTCATGCCAACAAACATGCGAGCATACATGTATTCAATCCATGCATACAGAGTGAAGATAATACAGCCCAACGCTTATCGAGACGTACATGCAAAATAATCGTTTTTTTAATGTTTAAAAACATATATCTCGAAAACTATGCATAGACGGACTTTTTGACCATTAGGTTTTTTGTTCGGAATGATGAGAACTATAACATAAAAAAATTCCAGCCAATTTAACCGATGGCCAATTTCTCATGTAATTAGTGCGGGGTCCTTACCGCGGGCGATAATAATGAAGAGAGCGGTGATCAACGTGCAATCTAATGACAATGCATGTTTCGCGTGGTCTGTGGTCGCCGCTTTACATCCAGCTGAAAGTTATGTTTATCGAGTATCTTCGCATTATACGACAGTACTGAATCTCCAGGACATTGAGTTTCCAGTGACTGTGAATCAAATTAAAAAATTCGAACTTCTCAACAATATCTCAATCAATGTATATAGTATCGAGGAAAAGAACATTGTCCCGATACGTCTGAGTGAGCTAAAAAGAGACAAACACGTCAACTTGCTGTACGTGGAAGACAACAACGTTGGACATTTCGCGTGGATCAAGAATCTATCCAGGCTCGTGAGCTCGCAATTGAGCAAAAAAGAACACAAGAAATATATCTGCGATCGGTACGTATATATTTAATAAAATACATTGTAGATATAATGCAACAAAAATTAAAAAGTATTTCTTTTTACAGATGTTTGCACTACTTTGATTCGAATGACAAATTGCAATCACATACGGTGGACTGTCGAGAGATGAATGAGTGCGCTATCCGATTACCGAGCGATAAGGACAAGTGGCTCACGTTCAACAACTATAATCGGAAGGAGCGGCTTCCTTTCGTCGTATACGCCGATCTGGAGTGCGTTTTAGAGAAGACGAAGGAAGAGAGAAACTACCAACATCATAAAGTATTTAGCATAGCATATTATGTACATTGCTCGTACGACGATTCGTTATCCGCGTATCATTCCCGTCGCGATATCGATTGCATATCATGGTTCGTCGAAGAACTAAAAAATTTAGCGCAGCGTGTAAAAATTATTTTATCAGCTAATGTCCCCATGGTAAATTTAACATCTGATGAATGTGAAAAATTTCACAACGCGACACAATGCCATATATGCGAGAAACCATTTGTACAAGACGATACACGCGTACGCGATCATTGCCATCTGACGGGGCGATACAGAGGTCCCGCGCATTCAAATTGCAATTTAAATTATAAAGATTCTTTTTGCATTCCAATAGTTTTTCATAATTTATCCGGTTACGACGCACATTTTATTATCAAGGAAATAGCTACAGCGTTCGAAGGAAGAATCGAGTTACTTCCGATAACAAAAGAAAAATATATATCGTTTACGAAAAATGTTAAACTTGGCGGAGAGAAATCAAAAAATCATATTAAATTGCGTTTTATCGATTCGTATAAATTTCTCACAGCTAGTCTCGATAAATTGGCATCATTCTTGAATAAAGACAAACTCAAAATTTTAAAATCTGAATTTCAAAATTTATCGAATGACAATTTCAATTTATTAACACGGAAGGGCGTCTTTCCGTACGAATATATTGACTGCGTCGACAGGTTGCAAGCTACGTGTTTACCACCGCGCGAATCATTTTACAGTTCCTTGACCGGTGACACAATATCCGAGAGCGATTACGCGCACGCCGAGAACGTGTGGGAGCGGTTCTCCATTCGAACGCTGGGTGAATATAGCGACTTGTATCTCAAAATTGATGTATTGTTATTAGCAGACATTTTTGAAAATTTTCGCGAGAGTTGTATTAAAAGTTATGGGCTCGACCCCGCGTATTATTATACTCTTCCCGGATACACGTGGGACGCCATGTTGAAGCATACGAATATTACATTCGAATTGCTTACGGATATCGACATGGTTTTATTCATCGAACGCGGAATACGCGGCGGCTTGAGTCAATGTTCCAACAGATACGCACATGCTAATAACAAGTATATGCAGTCGTACGATCCATCGAAACCTTCATCATATCTCACGTACTTTGATGTAAATAATTTGTACGGATGGGCAATGTGTCAACCTTTGCCCTATGCAGATTTTCGATGGGTCGACGACGTATCCGATTTTGATACATCATCGATCGCGCTCGATTCGCCTATAGGCTACATCCTTGAAGTCGATCTCGAGTATCCGCAACGTGTTCACGATGCGCACACTGACCTACCGTTTTGCCCGACACGCGACAAACCACCTGGTAAGCGGCAGGATAAGCTGCTCGCAACTTTATATGATAAGAAACGTTACGTAATACATTACCGCAACCTGCAGCAATGCACGCGACACGGACTTCGAGTTACAAAAATACATCGAATATTACAGTTTTCGCAATCTCCATGGCTTCGCAGTTATATCGAACTCAATACACAATTCCGAACACTCGCGAAAAATGATTTTGAAAAAAATTTATATAAATTAATGAATAATGCGGTATTTGGCAAAACGATGGAAAATGTGCGCAATCATGTTAATATTAAGCTCGTGACACATTGGGATGGAAGATATGGCGCAGAGGCGATGATCGCAAAACCAAATTTTCATAGTAGAAGCGTGTTTTCGGAGAATCTGATCGCCGTTGAATTGCGCAATCTCGAGGTGAAATTTAATAAACCAATCTACGTGGGTATGTGTATACTCGACATATCCAAGACATGTTTGTACGAGTTTCACCACGATTATATGGTACCTATGTATCGAGAGAAATGTAAAGTTATGTACACCGACACCGACAGTCTCATATATCACATCGAGTGTGACGATGTATATGAGAATATAAAGCGCAACGTCGACAGATTCGATACCAGCGATTATGCGGTGGACAATGTGTACGGTATACCGCTCGCGAATAAAAAGATACCGGGTTTAATGAAGGATGAAAATAATGGTGCCATCATGTCCGAATTCATCGGGCTTAGGGCAAAAATGTACGCGTTGCGAGTAGATGGTAAGAAAGACACGAAAAAAGTAAAAGGCGTCAAGAGTAACGTCGTCGCGAGAACGATAACGTTCGACGATTACACGCGGTGTTTGAACGAAGAGATTGAAATGACGCGTCAGCAGTCTTGTATAAGATCTAAATTACACGAAGTATACACCATCTGCGAGACAAAAATTGCTCTAAGTCCGTACGATGACAAGCGGTATATCGTACCCGAAACCACCGACACGCTACCGTGGGGACATTACAAAATACCGTTATAAATAAAAATCATGTATATTTATTGTAAATAAAAATTATGTATATTTATTGTAAATAAAAATTATATGTATATTTATTGTAAATTATATGTATATTTATTGTAAATTATATGTATATTTTATAATGTATACAATATTGTTTATATTTGTAAAATATTATTATGTATTATTGTTAACATATTTATAATATATTATTTTTATCTATCCAAGAGTTGTGTGTCGCATCAAATCCCAGCCATTTCACATAAACCTTGTCACCCTTTTTGCGTATCACCTTTTCCACGAGATGTACGTCGGGATTAGCAACGCGTTGTAACTCGTATTCGTAAAATCCGCCGGCGATGGGATTCCCGCGCGAATCTTTGAGTACATAGGTCACGGGATTAGTTTTCTGCACTTTAACGATCTTAAACACTTCGGTCGACCAATTTGGCGTGTAACCTTTCTTAAAGATGGTCTTGACTTTACTCACGCGTACCGGATCGCCTACTTTGAATCTTGCCGGTGCCGCAATCTTTACGTTGCTGTATACCGTATTTAAAAGTTTATCGGCGATCGCGGGGGTAACATCGATAGGTCTCATACCGATAGTGCGATGTTTTCGCGCATTGTACTCTCCAACGAGCCGGGACAACGCGTCGATCCACTTGTAATTTCCATTAAGCGTAAACATTTTCCACATATTGTTCTTTAACGTTCGGTTGAATCGTTCCATGACCGAGGCTTTCATGACAGAGTACGTCGAATAATGATTAATGCTATGCTTCTTCACGAGTTTCTGTACATTTGCGTTGTAAAATTCTTTTCCTCTGTCGGTTTGAAAATTTTTCGGGCATCTTCCATCGTCTCTAATTATCTTTGCGATCGTATCCGACATCTCGTTTCCACTCTTACTCTTGAGCGCTACAGCCCACGCATACTTGCTCAACACATCGATAACTGTGAGTATGTAATTGTAGCCTTTGTTGAATCGTGCATATGGACGCATCTCGACCACATCCGCCTGCCACAGATCGTCGTATCCGTGTACTATGACACGCCTACGTGGGAAATTTTTTCTCGCTGGAGCATGCAATTCTTCCACGAGCAGCTGTTTTTCAGAGGTCTTTTGCGACATATTTGATCGAGGCATAATTTGCAATAATGAGATAATTCCTCCACGTATATTCTTTATATATCTTTCTTCTCTTGCGCTGAATTAGATGTAGTCTGCGCGTGAGTTGCATACCGAAGCATTTTCTGCATCTCATCCATCATTATTTGCAGCGTTTGCACATTCGTCTCGAGCGTGATTATTTTTTTCTCAAGTTCTTCCAGTCTATCTTCTAAAGGCTTGACACGTATTTTCACGTACTGTTTGTTTGCGGCATCAGTATCATCTTCCGGTTGCGCTACCCGTCGTATCTTGCGCGACCTTGCGTCAAAGCCGGAGGCTGTCTGACACAGAGCGTTATCGCGCACGTAATTTCTTAGTAATCCATTCCATTGATAGTATGAGTTGTTTGGTGTTCCCAACGATAATCCAAATTTATTAATCGACATTTCGATACAAACAATAATGACAGACTGACTCGTTTCGCCGACGCATAGATTAATTTATAATAAGGCCAGCTTCGTAAAGTTCCTCGATAATTGATAATATTTCATTGTCATGGGCATTGTTGCCGGCTTGACGCGAAGCTTCCAGCAATCGCAAGCGATCTACCAACTCGTTGGGATCATTCCAATGCACATAATCGATCTTATTATCGTTTAACGCCATAGCGCGCGGTATGTTTATACCTCTTCCAGCTTTTTTTCCAGGCGCTATTATATTTTTAATAGAGATTAATGGCGCTATTATATTTTTATACTTGTATCCCTTGTTACTTAACAATGGATTACGCATATCATTGCCACGTCTATGCGCATTTGTCGCCAGTAATATATTTTTGTATTTAATTTTATCATCGTCATTGTATACGTCACCGTCGGGTATTCTCTTGAAAATCAACTCGTAGAGACCTGGTGTTCCCACGTATGTGCTCCCACATATTTTTGCCCTAGTGGACCCAAATGTTCGCGCAATGTATTTTGACCCTCGGAAGTTTGTAATTGATATTGAACCGACGTCACAAGCGTTTCAGGCGTAGATTCGAAAATTTCTTCCACATACGGAGACGATCTTTCGTACAATATTTGACTCGATTGTACATCTTTTATCGGAGTAGAAGCAACCACATTCGATAATTGTTTCATCCGCTTACGTTTTGATTGATTTGGAGTAGAAGTTATTAGCGAATCGTTCAATGATATATTTGACCTTGTTCGCTTTGTTCCAGACTCTTTTTTCAGATGCTTGTCTTCGAGCATACTCGATGGTTCGATTTTCGCTTCATTAGATTCCACATTGATTGTATTTTCGACAAGTTGTTTTAGAGGTTCGATAATTGGTTTAAAGTGTCTCTCCAATGCGACGTCTTCCTCCATTTGACCGGTTTTTAAAGAACGATATTTTCTGCGGATTGATTCGCTCGTTTTTACAATCTCTCTCGCAATCTTCTCACGATCGTCACTGTCAATCGTCGTCGTCATGTTGCGCTCGGACGAAAATTTTAGACGTTGCTCGATCGATGTATCGATAGCGACTAACCACTTTACGGTATTGCAAAATCGTTAAATCCTTTTCGATATCGTCCATTAGTCTGTAAACTGTCTTTATCAATCACTACAAATCCATACTCGTGTTGCCAACATTTCTGACAGAATGCGCGAAAATCGCCGTAAGACATGTCAGTATTTACATGATCGTTGTATACATGTTTCAAATTTGTACCATCTTGTTTAAATAAAATCAGTAAATTTGCATTGTCCCGTATAAGATGCTTGGGTATCTTGGCATACGTTTGACAAAGATAGAAACAGTCGACGCTCGAGTGTCGACCCATTGCAAAGTACTCTCTTATCGTATCTTGCTTATCGCATGCCACGTCGTCAAAGATAAAAATGGAATTCGGAAGCGCCTCGCTCGGTGGAATAACGTCACTATTATTAGAGAATGTAAAATAACCAATTTCATCGATCGATAATAGCAAATTTTCCAAATATCGATATTTCGGTTGTTGAAGTGATTTCGAGTATACGTACACATTCTCGAAATGTACACCGTGTGGACTTTCTATCAAACTTATCAACACGTTAGTCTTACCGCAATTCGAAGGACCGCAAATGATACCGCGTATAGTAGTCGGCAGCATGTTTCCATGCTTGCGTATTTCTTTCTCGGACATTACTCGTGTTTTATCGTCAAAATTTATCACTTTGATTATCGTCGCTTGTCGCGCGAACCGCATGTTTGCTCTCGCACGTCTCAAATCAGATTTTGGAAAATGAGTCATCGGGGCCCTATTTATAGAGGTGCACCGAATCGAAACCGCTCAGTCTCAAAAATGTTTCTTCTTCTATCGGTTGACAGCGATATTCTCGAGCTTACCACCGAGCAGTTACAGATTATCCCCAAGATTGTTTTACTGCGAGACTTTGGTAGCTACGTGGAACAATTGTGGGACAAGCTTCCCGAACATATAAAAGCTGACTCAGAGGTTCAACAGTATCGTCGATGCACGCGACATTATAATTTGCCGTGCCAACAAACACATTTCGACGGTCCAACACCGTTAATAAAAGATTGTGGCAAATGCCAGCAAAAATTATAAGAGGTAGCGGTTTGTTGAATCGTGCGATAAACGCACTTCCTATCGAATTACATATTCCAGGCTATCAGTTTTGCGGACCGGGAACTCATTTAGAAACGCGATTGGCTAGAGGCGATCGAGGTGTCAATCCATTGGATGCCGCGTGTCGCGAGCACGACATAGCTTATTCTGGAAGCAACGATCTCGGTCAACGACACGTTGCGGATAATATACTCGCCACGAAAGCGCGAACACGTATTACCGCGAGAGATTCGACTATTGGTGAGAAAGCAGCCGCTACAGCTGTTTGGGCGGCTATGAAAGCAAAGACAAAATTCGGTATGGGGATGAAAACAAAAAAATCATCGATGAAGAAAAAGACTGCGAAAAAACGAAAACTTCCTATAGCGAAGCGCGGTGGTATCTTACCCATTTTACCATTATTGGGAGTTCTCGGTTCGTTGGCTGGCGGAGCAGCGGGAATCGCGAAGGCGGTGAACGATAGCAAGGCGGCGCAACGTCAGCTCGAAGAAATGCAGCGTCATAATCGCGCCATGGAAGGTCACGGTCTTTATCTCGCTCCATACAAGCGCGGACGAGGGTTCTCAACAGCGGCCAAGAAAAAAAAAAACGTCAAAATAAAAATGCCTGCCGGTGTAACAACTAATGTACAATTGGAACAACTTGCAAAACGTATGCGTATACAATTTTTTAGAGGCGTTTTCATGCGCAATAATTTACCGATAAACGGTATACGGCGAAATGAGAGCGGTATCGTCAATTTGGATGACGTCGATGGTTTCGGTACTCATTGGGTTGCGTATGCAAAGAGGGGAGATCGTGTGGTATATTTCGATAGTTTTGGAAATCTTCGACCGCCCAAGGAATTAGTGCGATATTTTGGACAGAATGTTACAAATATAGAATACAATCACACGACCTATCAGAATTATAATCAAAGTATTTGTGGACAATTGTGTCTTCGATTTCTTCAAACAGTCGATGATCGATATGAATTTAAAGCTTGACAATTCTCCGTCGCGTCTCAGTATTCGTTCGACAGTTTTCCAGCATGTCACTCACGCTTACGTTGACCGGCAAGAATAGCGTTCTTGCCGTAAACTACTTTCCGGCTATAGATTTAAGCGATGGCGATTACGAGCTTGGTTTAACGGATTTTGAAACTTATCATACGATATCGAATTCTTGGAATAATAAATTTTATTTTGATAACGACGATAAGGAAATTACGATTCCCGAAGGATCGTACGAATTACACGCAATAAACGAATATCTCCGACGTGCAATTTTGCGACATCGACGCGTAGTTGATTCCAACGATATTGTTGATGGCGAAGAACACGATGAATATCCAATAATGCTTCGCGCTAATCATAATACGCTAAAAAGTGAAATCAAATGTGTCTATAGAATAAATTTTAGTAAACCGGGCAACGTTGGATCGTTGTTGGGATTCTCGTCGAATCGTATATTACAGCCTCGGATATGGCACGAATCGGATGTACCGATAAATATTATTAGCGTAAATATTATTCGTATAGAATGCAGCGTAACCACTGGCGCGTACAGCAATGACAAGCGCGTACACACGATACATGAATTTTCACCGAGCGTGCCGCCAGGATATAAGATATCGGAAACGCCAGCACAGATCATTTATCTACCGATCGTCGCACGGAGCATTACTGATTTAACGATACGCATTGTTGATCAAGAAGGACATTTGCTCGATTTTCGAGGAGAGGAAATTACCGTAAGATTGCATATACGGCGGCGGCAAAACTAAAGCGTTTGACAAATGAAATGCTTGTGTTGAACGAAAGCACGGAGCACGCGAGAGACAATATCTTTACGAGGGACAATATTTTTGCGAGAAGGCGAGTGACTGCGGTATCGGGTGACAATAATCAGATATCTGGTTACGCTAAAAATAAGCTCAGCACGTTGAATCGCGAGTTTTTAAAATCATTGGGATTCGTCGTACGAAATACTTGAACGATATGATTGACATCTTGAATATCGGAGGCGAGCCGATCTTTGACGATCGTATCGTCAAGATTGAGACTCATACGTACAATCCATACGCCAACACAACGCTTGGATATAGCGACGAGATACGGATACCGATACAACATCAAGATTTGTACACGTTACCATGTGAAAGTTTTCTATACGTCGAGGGAAAGTTGAAGGTGCGTAAAGTAGATGAAGGAGCAAGAGTGGTATTGGGAAACAATTGTGTCGCGTTTATGTTTGATGAACTTCGATATGAACTCGACGGTGTGGAGATTGACCGCAACAGAAACGTTGGAATAACTTCCACGATTAAAAACTATGTCTCTCTAACAACCGAGAAAGGTAAAATTTTGGAGAATGCTGCGTGGAATATGTCGCATAATGCTGCTGAAGCTTACTTCAATTTTTGCGTGCCGCTAAACTTACTATTGGGTTTTTGCGAAGATTATAAGCGAGTTGTGATCAACGCTCGTCACGAATTAATTCTGATACGTTCGCGCAACGACAACAATTGCATATTTGGACATGCTTCGGCTGAAGCTGATATCGAATTATTCAAGATACAATGGCGTATGCCTCATGTAATATTGAGCGAGGTCAATAAACTATCCTTGCTACGCGCGTTGGAAAGCGGGCGATACTTGAATATGAGTTTTCGCTCTTGGGATCTATACGAATTTCCTCTATTGCATAATACGACTAAGCATTCGTGGACTGTGAAAGCCGCCTCTCAGCTGGAGAAGCCGCGATACGTGATCTTTGCGCTGCAGACTGGCAGAAAAAATGCTGTGTCAAAAGATATTACTACATTCGACGACTGCAAATTGACCAACGTTAAACTCTATCTAAACTCGGAATTTTATCCCTACGATGATTTGAGTTTAGATTTCGATAAAAATAGATTCGCCCTCTTGTTCGATATGTACTCTCGTTTTCGCAAATCTTATTACGGATGTGATAATGATGATGTGCTATTAAACATTTCAAAATTTTTACATTGTGGTCCTCTCGCGGTTATCGATTGCTCGCGACAAAACGAGTCTGTCAAAAATTCCACCGTGGACGTGAGATTAGAGTTTGAGTGCAAGGAGGATATACCAGCAAATACCACCGCCTATTGTCTCATCTTGCACGATCGCGTTGTCGAATATTGTCCATTGACCAACGTAGTTCGTAAAATTACCTAGATCAGCAAATATTCCCTCCAATGTCAAAAATATATATAAAGATTGAGATTTTGACGATCGACAGCAGTCGTACATCGTTCTTGCAGTCGTACGGTAATATTATCAGCATGATCGCGCCAACGTTTGTGGATCTGCAAGGATTCATTATCGGGAGAAACTTTGTCGTGAAGGAAGTAGCGATACTGAGAAATGGGTTTGTTCTTTCTCATTACTTTTTTGCAAGTCCCGTACCATGGCGTGCGCTTACAAAATCTGAAAGATGCCAAGCTTCATGGCTAATCGGGCATCACCATGGGTTTCAATGGGAGGATGGAAACGTTCCATACAGCTTCGCCAGGCGTTTGATTACGAGAGCTGTGATGGGTGCGGCGGAAGAGGAAAATGGAGCATCTCCTATTGTGTACGTTAAAGGACACGAAAAACGAGAATGGCTGGCCGATATACTTGACGATGATGCGAGAAACGACGTTATTATTGAGACCTTGGATGCGGACTATGAAGATATCACTTCGTTAAATAAGCTAGATGTTACTAATACTATGCGCTGTGAAAAACATTTGAAAAATTGCGCTTTACAAAATGTATTTAAAATATTCAATTGGTGGACGAATCATCATAAAGATTCACCCAAACATTTTTTAGAATAAATTATTGTTAAAATATATTTTTATTCTCTTTTATTCTTCCCCTTTCCTCTTTCTTATCCCAGTTTGCGAGTATTAAATTTCAGTACGTGACGTTAGATAGCGGCGTCAGCCACCTTATCAGACTACAGATGTTACATTTCAGTACATGGACATAGAGTTTAAATATTTTAATGGTGTATAAATAATTGTTTTGTCGTTCAATAGCCGTTCGAAAGCTGTTCAGAGCCGTTCGATAGTCGTTCGATAGCCGTTCAAAGCCGTTCGATAACCGTTCGATAGCTGTTCAAAGCCGTTCAATAGCCGTTCGAAAGCTGTTCAGAGCCGTTCGATAGCCGTTCGATAGCCGTTCGATAGCTGTTCGATAGCTGTTCAAAGCCGTTCGAAAGCTGTTCAGAGCCGTTCGATAGCCGTTCGAAAGCTGTTCAAAGCCGTTCAATAGCCGTTCAAAGCCGTTCGATAACCGTTCGATAGCTGTTCAAAGCCGTTCGATAGCCGATTGATAGCCGTTCAATAGCCGTTCGAAAGCTGTTCAGAGCCGTTCGATAGCCGTTCGATAGCCGTTCAAAGCCGTTCGATAACCGTTCGATAGCTGTTCAAAGCCGTTCGATAGCCGTTTGATAGCCGTTCAATAGCCGTTCGATAGTGGTTTATCTATAATATATTATTCATATTTAAAAGACTTGTAGACAATTGTCCGCGGGAACGTGCTACCTTTGTTTTCTTATCAAGAGTTGAGAGTAAGCGTTCTTCGTAAGTGATTCATCCCCTACTCTAAAATGTTCGAGACAATGTCTGGCCTGTCGTGGCTGTCATAAAGTGTCCGACAGTCTGACAAATTAAAAGTGTCTTAAGCGTCTGAGTGTCTAAGTGAAAATATTAAAAATGCCGTCACTAATAAGCTTGGTATTGCAACGGGGTCGATGGAACGCGGCATGGTGGGCGGAGGATCTCGCAATGGGGCTGTTGAGAGCCCTGTTGAATCTCGTAGTATTTCAAAGAGTAAGTAATATTTGTTTTATATTAAAATTATGTTTTATATTAAAATTATGTTTTATAATATATTAATTATTTATAATATATATTATAATTTGATTTAATTTAATTTATAGTACGACTTTACTCATGAGATCCGGATTCCCGGTTTCATTAACATAGCACATCGACAAGATGTGCGAATGTTGCGGCGGCAAGAGCACTATTTCCGCGAGGATGTGTGGGAGCATAACGGCCCCGACGGCCTCTATTTGGCGTTAAGACGTCTCTTCGGGCTCGAGCCCTACGAGGAAGACGTGGTGGAAGAACCGTGGGACGAGCCTCCGAGCAAGAGGTCGAAGAATTAATTGTAAGTATCTATTTTTTAAAAATTTATATTAGATTTATAAAAATTAAATTCTTATACTAATAATGCTTGTATTTTTTTTCTGTTTCAGATGGAGCGTCACCATTAAATTATATTATATTATATATTATTATTTTTTTTATTATTATTTTTACACACACACACACACACACACACACACACACACATTTGTATTAAACATAAATTTTAAATAAATATTATTATTATTATATTTAAAAAAAATGTCGTTTATTTCTGCGCCTCCTTCTCCCACGTCCATGCATGCCTCGCGCTGTCTTTCTCTTTCTCCCACATGCATGCGAACGTCATCCTTTTCCCACGCCAATGCGGACGCAATCCTTTTCCTACACGTGTGCATGCCTCGCGCTATCTCTCTCACACCGCCTTGCGAACGCCGTATTATCCACGTGCATCCTTCGCGCTATCTATCTCTCTCTTTCTCCCAAGTGCATGCCTCGCGCTATCTCTCTCACACCGCCTTGCGAACGCCGTATTATCCGCATGCATCCTTCGCGCTATCTCTCTCTCTCTTTCTCCCAAGTGCATGCCTCGCGCTATCTCTCTCTCTTTCTCCCAAGTGCATGCCTCGCGCCATCTCTCTCCAACGTGCATGCCTCGCGCCATCTCTCTCCAACGTGCATGCCTCGCGCCATCTTTCTCTCTCTCTCTCTCTCTCTCTCTCTCTCCAACGCATGCAAACGCTATCCTTGTCTTACGCTCATATGGACGCTTCGCGCTATCCTTCTCCCACGCCTCCTCGCGGTATCGCGTTCCCTCTTCCTCGCGGGTCCCTCGCCTATCGATTTCGCCGCGATCCCCCTCTTCCCCGCGGGTCCATCACCTATCGGTTTCGCCGCGATCCCCCTCCCCCTCTCCGCGACCCCTCGCCTACCGGTTAGGTTAGCGGGTCCCTCGCCTATCGGTTAGGACGCGGTCCCCCTCCCCCTCTCCGCGGACCCCTCGCCCATCGGTTAGGACGCGGTCCCCCTCCCCCCTCTCCGCGGACCCCTCGCCCATCGGTTAGGATGCGATTCCCCCGCGTGACGTCATACCCCCCGCGCCGGTTTCCCCTCGCCCCTCACCCCCCGCCCCCCTCGGAGGACCATGGCTTAGAACCGGCCTTACTACTCTACTAATATATAATAATAATGCGGCGCTCCATCTGAAACAGAAAGAAATACAAGTCTTATTAAAATATCTAGTTTGAACGTTTTAAAATTTTTAAAAAATAGATACTTACAATTAATTTTTCGACCTCTTGCTCGGAGGCTCGTCCCACGGTTCTTCCACCACGTCTTCCTCGTAGGGCTCGAGCCCGAAGAGACGTCTTAACGCCAAATAGAGGCCGTCGGGGCCGTTATGCTCCCACACATCCTCGCGGAAATAGCGCTCTTGCCGCCGCAACATTCGCACATCTTGTCGATGTTCTATGTTAATGAAACCGGGAATCCGGATCTCACGAGTAAAGTCGTACTACAAATTAAATTAAATCAAATTATGATATATATTATAAATAATTAATATATTATAAAACATAATTTTAATATAAAACATAATTTTAATGTAAAACAAATATTACTTACTCTTTGAAATACTACGAGATTCAACAGGGCTCTCAACAGCCCCATTGCGAGATCCTCCGCCCACCATGCCGCGTTCCATCGACCCCGTTGCAATACCAAGTTTATTAGTGACGGCATTTTGAATATTTTCACTTAGACACTTAAGACACTTTTAATTTGTCAGACTGTCGGACACTTTATGACGGACACAACGGGATAGACATTGTCTCGAACATTTTAGAGTAGGGGATGAATCACTTACGAAGAACGCTTACTCTCAGCACATGATAAGAAAACAAAAGTTAGCATGTTTCCACAGACAACTATTTAAAGTCTTTTAAATATGAATAATATATTATTATAATATGTAAACCACTATCGAACGGCTATTGAACGGATATTGAACGGCTATCGAACGGCTATCGAATGGCTACCGAACGGCTTTGAACGGCTTTGAACGGCTATCGAACGGCTATGAACGGCTTTGAACGGCTGTCGAACGGCTATGAACGGTTTTTGAACGGCTTTGAACAGCTATCGAACGGCTATCGAACAGCTTTGAACAGCTATCGAACGGCTATCGAACGGCTATCGAACGGCTTTGAACGACAAAACAATTATTTATACACCATTCAAATATTTAAAGTCTATGTGCATGTACTGAAATGTAACATCTGTAGTCTGATAAGGTGGCTGCGCCGCTATCTAACGTCACGTACTGAAATTTGATACTCGCATACTGGGATAAGAAAGAGGAAAAGGGAAGAACAAAAGAGAATAAAAATATATTTTAACAATAGTTTATTCTAAAAAAATGTTTGGGTGAATCTTTATGATGATTCGTCCACCAATTGAATATTTTAAATACATTTTGTAAAGCGCAATTTTTCAAATGTTTTTCACAGCGCATAGTATTAGTAACATCTAGCTTATTTAACGAAATGATATCTTCATAGTCCGCATCCAAGGTCTCAATAATAACGTCGTTTCTCGCATCATCGTCAAGTATATCGGCCAGCCATTCTCGTTTTTCGTGTCCTTTAACGTACACGATAGGAGATGCTCCATCTTCCTCTTCCGCCGCACCCATCGCAGCTCTCGTAATCAAACGCCTGGCGAAGCTGTATGGAACGTTTCCATCCTCCCATTGAAGCCCATGGTGATGTCCGATTAGCCATGAAGCTTGGCATCTCTCAGATTTTGTAAGTGCACGCCATGGTACGGGACTTGCAAAAAAGTAGTGAGAAAGAACAAATCCATTTCTCAGTATCGCTACTTCCTTCACGACAAAGTTTCTCCCGATAATGAATCCTTGCAGATCCACAAACGTTGGCGCGATCATGCTGATAATATTACTGTACGATTGCAAGAACGATGTACGACTGCTGTCGATCGTCAAAATCTCAAACTTTATATATTTTTGACATTGGAGGGGATATTTGCTGATCTATGTAATTTTACGAACTACGTTGGTCAATGGGCAATATTCGACAACGCGATCGTGCAAGATGAGACAATAGGCGGTGGTATTTGCTGGTATATCCTCCTTGCACTCAAACTCTAATCTCACGTCCACGGTGGAATATTTGACAGACTCGTTTTGTCGCGAGCAATCGATAACCGCGAGAGGACCGCAATGTAAAAATTTTGAAATGTTTAATAGCACATCATCATTATCACATCCGTAATAAGATTTGCGAAAACGAGAGTACATATCGAACAAGAGAGCGAATCTATTTTTATCGAAATCTAAATTCAAATCATCGTAGGGTTAAAATTCCGAGTTTAGATAGAGTTTAACGTTGGTCAATTTGCAGTTGTCGAATGTAGTAATATCTTTTGACACAGCATTTTTTCTGCCAGTCTGCAGCGCAAAGATCACGTATCGCGGCTTCTCCAGCTGAGAGGCGGCTTTCACAGTCCACGAATGCTTAGTCGTATTATGCAATAGAGGAAATTCGTATAGATCCCAAGAGCGAAAACTCATATTCAAGTATCGCCCGCTTTCCAACGCGCGTAGCAAGGATAGTTTATTGACCTCGCTCAATATTACATGAGGCATACGCCATTGTATCTTGAATAATTCGATATCAGCTTCAGCCGAAGCATGTCCAAATATGCAATTGTTGTCGTTGCGCGAACGTATCAGAATTAATTCGTAACGAGCGTTGATCACAACTCGCTTATAATCTTCGCAAAAACCCAATAGTAGGTTTAGCGGCACGCAAAAATTGAAGTAAGCTTCAGCAGCATTATGCGACATATTCCACGCAGCATTCTCCAAGATTTTACCTTTCTCGGTTGTTAGAGAGACATAGTTTTTAATCGTGGAAGTTATTCCAACGTTTCTGTTGCGGTCAATCTCCACACCGTCGAGTTCATATCGAAGTTCATCAAACATAAACGCGACACAATTGTTTCCCAACTCTTGCTCCTTCATCTACTTTACGCACCTTCAACTTTCCCTCGACGTATGGAAAACTTTCACATGGTAACGTGTACAAATCTTGATGTTGTATCGGTATCCGTATCTCGTCGCTATATCCAAGCGTTATGTTGGCGTATGGATTGTACGTATGAGTCTCAATCTTGACGATACGATCGTCAAAGATCGGCTCGCCACCGATATTCAAGATGTCAATCATATCGTTCAAGTATTTCGTACGACGAATCCCAATGATTTTAAAAACTCGCGATTCAACGCGCTGAGCTTATTTTTAGCGTAACCAGATATCTGATTATTGTCACCCGATACCGCAGTCACTCGCCTTCTCGCAAAAATATTGTCCCTCGTAAAGATATTGTCTCTCGCGTGCTCCGTGCTTTCGTTCAACACAAGCATTTCATTTGTCAAACGCTTTAGTTTTGCCGCCGCCGTATATGCAATCTTACGGTAATTTCCTCTCCTCGAAAATCGAGCAAATGTCCTTCTTGATCAACAATGCGTATCGTTAAATCAGTAATGCTCCGTGCGACGATCGGTAGATAAATGATCTGTGCTGGCGTTTCCGATATCTTATATCCTGGCGGCACGCTCGGTGAAAATTCATGTATCGTGTGTACGCGCTTGTCATTGCTGTACGCGCCAGTGGTTACGCTGCATTCTATACGAATAATATTTACGCTAATAATATTTATCGGTACATCCGATTCGTGCCATATCCGAGGCTGTAATATACGATTGGACGAGAATCTCAACAACGATCCAACGTTGCCCGGTTTACTAAAATTTATTCTATAGACACATTTGATTTCACTTTTTAGCGTATTATGATTAGCGCGAAGCATTATTGGATATTCATCGTGTTCTTCGCCATCAACAATATCGTTGGAATCAACTACGCGTCGATGTCGCAAAATTGCACGTCGGAGATATTCGTTTATTGCGTGTAATTCGTACGATCCTTCGGGAATCGTAATTTCCTTATCGTCGTTATCAAAATAAAATTTATTATTCCAAGAATTCGATATCGTATGATAAGTTTCAAAATCCGTTAAACCAAGCTCGTAATCGCCATCGTTTAAATCTATAGCTGGAAAGTAGCTTACAGCAAGAACGCTACTCTTGCCGGTCAACGTAAGCGTGAGTGACATGCTGGAAAACTGTCGAACGAATACTGAGTCGCGACGGTGAATTGTCAGGCTTTAAATTCATATCGATCATCGACCGTTTGAAGAAATCGAAGACACAATTGTCCACAAATACTTTGATTATAATTTTCATAGGCCGTGTGATTGTATTCTATATTTGCAACATTCAGTCCAAAATATCGCACTAATTCCTTGGGCGGTCGAAGATTTCCAAAACTATCGAAATATACCACACGATCTCCCCTCTTTGCATACGCAACCCAATGAGTACCGAAACCATCAACGTCATCCAAATTGACGATACCGCTCTCATTTCGCCGTATACCGTTTATCGGTAAATTATTGCGCATGAAAACTCCTCTAAAAAATTGTATACGCATATGTCTTGCAAGTTGTTCCAATTGTACATTAGTTGTTACACCGGCAGGCATTTTTATTTTGACGTTTTTTTTTTCTTGGCCGCTGTTGAGAACCCTCGTCCGCGCTTGTATGGAGCGAGATAAAGACCGTGACCTTCCATGGCGCGATTATGACGCTGCATTTCTTCGAGCTGACGTTGCGCCGCCTTGCTATCGTTCACCGCCTTCGCGATTCCCGCTGCTCTGCCAGCCAACGAACCGAGAACTCCCAATAATGGTAAAATGGGTAAGATACCACCGCGCTTCGCTATAGGAAGTATTCGTTTTTTCGCAGTCTTTTTCTTCATCGATGATTTTTTTGTTTTCATCCCCATACCGAATTTTGTCTTTGCTTTCATAGCCGCCCAAACAGCTGTAGCGGCTGCTTTCTCACCAATAGTCAAATCTCTCGCGGTAATACGTGTTCGCGCTTTCGTGGCGAGTATATTATCCGCAACGTGTCGTTGACCGAGATCGTTCCTTCCAGAATAAGCTATGTCGTGCTCGCGACACGCGGCATCCAATGGATTGATACCTCGATCGCCTCTAGCCAATCGCGTTTCTAAATGAGTTCCCGGTCCGCAAAACTGATAGCCTGGAATATGTAATTCGATAGGAAGTGCGTTTATCGCACGATTCAACAAACCGTTACCTCTTATAATTTTTGCTGGCATTTTCCACAATCTTTTATTAACGGTGTTGGACCGTCGAAATGTGTTTGTTGGCACGGCAAATTATAATGTCGCATGCATCGACGATACTGTTGAACCTCTGAGTCAGCTTTTATATGTTTGGGAAGCTTGTCCCACAATTGTTCCACGTAGCTACCAAAGTCTCGCAGTAAAACAATCTTGGGGATAATCTGTAACTGCTCGGTGGTAAGCTCGAGAATATCGCTGTCAACCGATAGAAGAAGAAACATTTTTTAGACTGAGCGGTTTCGATTCGGTGCACCTCTATAAATAGGGCCCCGATGACTCATTTTCCAAAATCTGATTTGAGACTCGCGAGAGCATACATGCGGTTCGCGCGACAAGCGACGATAATCAAAGTGATAAATTTTGACGATAAAACACGAGTAATGTCCGAGAAAGAAATACGCAAGCATGGAAACATGCTGCCGACTACTATACGCGGTATCATTTGCGGTCCTTCGAATTGCGGTAAGACTAACGTGTTGATAAGTTTGATAGAAAGTCCACACGGTGTACATTTCGAGAATGTGTACGTATACTCGAAATCACTTCAACAACCGAAATATCGATATTTGGAAAATTTGCTATTATCGATGGATGAAATTGGTTATTTTACATTCTCTAATAATAGTGACGTTATTCCACCGAGCGAGGCGCTTCCGAATTCCATTTTTATCTTTGACGACGTGGCATGCGATAAGCAAGATACGATAAGAGAGTACTTTGCAATGGGTCGACACTCGAGCGTCGACTGTTTCTATCTTTGTCAAACGTATGCCAAGATACCCAAGCATCTTATACGGGACAATGCAAATTTACTGATTTTATTTAAACAAGATGGTACAAACTTGAAACATGTATACAACGATCATGTAAATACTGACATGTCTTACGACGATTTTCGCGCATTCTGTCAGAAATGTTGGCAACACGAGTATGGATTTGTAGTGATCGATAAAGACAGTTTACAGACTAATGGACGATATCGAAAAGGATTTAACGATTTTGCAATACCGTAAAGTGGTTAGTCGCTATCGATACATCGATCGAGCAACGTCTAAAAATTTTCGTCCGAGCGCAACATGACGACGACGATTGACAGTGACGATCGTGAGAAGATTGCGAGAGAGATTGTAAAAACGAGCGATTCAATCCGCAAAAAATATCGTTCTTTAAAAACCGGTCAAATGGAGGAAGACGTCGCATTGGAGAGGCACTTTAAACCAATTATCGAACCTCTAAAACAACTTGTCGAAAATACAATCAATGTGGAATCTAATGAAGCGAAAATCGAACCATCGAGTATGCTCGAAGACAAGCATCTGAAAAAAGAGTCTGGAACAAAGCGAACAAGGTCAAATATATCATTGAACGATTCGCTAATAACTTCTACTCCAAATCAATCAAAACGTAAGCGGATGAAACAATTATCGAATGTGGTTGCTTCTACTCCGATAAAAGATGTACAATCGAGTCAAATATTGTACGAAAGATCGTCTCCGTATGTGGAAGAAATTTTCGAATCTACGCCTGAAACGCTTGTGACGTCAGTTCAATATCAATTACAAACATCCGAGGGTCAAAATACATTGCGCGAACATTTGGGTCCACTAGGGCAAAAATATGTGGGAGCTATTTTGAGTCAAGATAAAAATATCAGTATGGATTATGTTTACGGTGTTAAATTTTGCAACGAAGGAATGATGCTCGGTGATAAAATTTTTGATGTGGATAAAGATGACAATATAATTATCGGTGGAATAAGATACGTGGGAACACCAGGTCTCTACGAGTTGATTTTCAAGAGAATACCCGACGGTGACGTATACAATGCCGATGATAAAATTAAATACAAAAATATATTACTGGCGACAAATGCGCATAGACGTGGCAATGATATGCGTAATCCATTGTTAAGTAACAAGGGATACAAGTATAAAAATATAATAGCGCCATTAATCTCTATTAAAAATATAATAGCGCCTGGAAAAAAAGCTGGAAGAGGTATAAACATACCGCGCGCTATGGCGTTAAACGATAATAAGATCGATTATGTGCATTGGAATGATCCCAACAAGTTGGTAGATCGCTTGCGATTGCTGGAAGCTTCGCGTCAAGCCGGCAACAATGCCCACGACAATGAAATATTATCAATTATCGAGGAACTTTACGAAGCTGGCCTTATTATAAATTAATCTATGCGTCGGCGAAACGAGTCAGTCTGTCATTATTGTTTGTATCGAAATGTCGATTAATAAATTTGGATTATCGTTGGGAACACCAAACAACTCATACTATCAATGGAATGGATTACTAAGAAATTACGTGCGCGATAACGCTCTGTGTCAGACAGCCTCCGGCTTTGACGCAAGGTCGCGCAAGATACGACGCGTAACGCAACCGGAAGATGATACTGATGCCGCAAACAAACAGTACGTGAAAATACGTGTCAAGCCTTTAGAAGATAGACTGGAAGAACTTGAGAAAAAAATAATCACGCTCGAGACGAATGTGCAAACGCTGCAAATAATGATGGATGAGATGCAGAAAATGCTTCGGTATGCAACTCATGCGCAGACTACATCTAATTCAGCGCAGGAGAAGAAAGATATATAAAGAATATACGTGGAGGAATTATCTCATTATTGCAAATTATGCCTCGATCAAATATGTCGTAAAAGACCTCTGAAAAACAGCTGCTCGTGGAAGAATTGCATGCTCCAGCGAGAAAAAATTTCCCACGTAGGCGTGTCATAGTACACGGATACGACGATCTGTGGCAGGCGGACGTGGTCGAGATGCGTCCATATGCACGATTCAACAAAGGCTACAACTACATACTCACAGTTATCGATGTGTTGAGCAAGTATGCGTGGGCTGTAGCGCTCAAGAGTAAGAGTGGAAACGAGATGTCGGATACGATCGCAAATATAATTCGAGACGATGGAAGATGCCCGAAAAATTTTCAAACCGACAGAGGAAAAGAATTTTACAACGCAAATGTACAGAAACTCGTGAAGAAGCATAGCATTAATCATTATTCGACGTACTCTGTCATGAAAGCCTCGGTCGTGGAACGATTCAACCGAACGTTAAAGAACATTATGTGGAAAATGTTTACGCTTAATGGAAATTACAAGTGGATCGACGCGTTGTCCCGGCTCGTTGGAGAGTACAATGCGCGAAAACATCGCACTATCGGTATGAGACCTATCGATGTTACCCCCGCGATCGCCGATAAACTTTTAAATACGGTATACAGCAACGTAAAGATTGCGGCACCGGCAAGATTCAAAGTAGGCGATCCGGTACGCGTGAGTAAAGTCAAGACCATCTTTAAGAAAGGTTACACGCCAAATTGGTCGACCGAAGTGTTTAAGATCGTTAAAGTGCAGAAAACTAATCCCGTGACCTATGTACTCAAAGATTCGCGCGGGAATCCCATCGCCGGCGGATTTTACGAATACGAGTTACAACGCGTTGCTAATCCCGACGTACATCTCGTGGAAAAGGTGATACGCAAAAAGGGTGATGAGGTTTATGTGAAATGGCTGGGATTTGATGCGACACACAACTCTTGGATAGATAAAAATAATATATTATAAATATGTTAACAATAATACATAATAATATTTTACAAATATAAACAATATTGTATACATTATAAAATATACATATAATTTACAATAAATATACATATAATTTACAATAAATATACATATAATTTTTATTTACAATAAATATAGATATAATTTTTATTTACAATAAATATACATGATTTTTATTTATAACGGTATTTTGAAATGTCCCCACGGTAGCGTGTCAGTGGTTTCGGGTACGATATACCGCTTGTCATCGTACGGACTTAGAGCAATTTTTGTCTCGCGGATGGTGTATACTTCGTTTAATTTAGATCTTATACAAGACTGCTGGCGCGTCATTTCAATCTCTTCGTTCAAACACCGCGTGTAATCGTCGAACGTTATCATTCTCGCGACGACGTTACTCTTGACGCCTTTTACTTTTTTCGTGTCTTTCTTACCATCTACTCGCAACGCGTACATTTTTGCCCTAAGCCCGACGAATTCGGTCATGATGGCGCCATTATTTTCATCCTTCATTAAACCCGGTATCTTTTTATTCGCGAGCGGTATACCGTACACATTGTCCACCGCATAATCGCTGGTATCGAATCTGCCGACGTTGCGCTTTATATTCTCGTATACATCTTCACACTCGATGTGATATATGAGACTGTCGGTGTCGGTGTACATGACTTTACATTTCTCTCGATACATAGGTACCATATAATCGTGGTGAAACTCGTACAAACATGTCTTGGATATAGTATTGGAGTATACACATACCCACGTAGATTGGTTTATTAAATTTCACCTCGAGATTGCGCAATTCAACGGCGATCAGATTCTCCGAAAACACGCTTCTACTATGAAAATTTGGTTTTGCGATCATCGCCTCTGCGCCATATCTTCCATCCCAATGTGTCACGAGCTTAATATTAACGTGATTGCGCACATTTTCCATCGTTTTGCCAAATACCGCATTATTCATTAATTTATATAAATTTTTTTCAAAATCATTTTTCGCGAGTGTTCGGAATTGTGTATTGAGTTCGATATAACTGCGAAGCCATGGAGATTGCGAAAACTGTAATATTCGATGTATTTTTGTAACTCGAAGTCCGTGTCGCATGCATTGCTGCAGGTTGTGGTAATGTATTACGTAACGCTTCTTATCATATAAAGTTGCGAGCAGCTTATCCTGCCGCTTACCAGGTGGTTTGTCGCGTGTCGGGCAAAACGGTAGGTCAGTGTGCGCATCGTGAAAACGTTGCGGATACTCGAGATCGACTTCAAGGATGTAGCCTATAGGCGAATCGAGCGCGATCGATGATGTATCAAAATCGGATACATCGTCGACCCATCGAAAATCTGCATAGGGCAAAGGTTGACACATTGCCCATCCGTACAAATTATTTACATCAAAGTACGTGAGATATGATGAAGGTTTCGATGGATCGTACGATTCCATATACTTGTTATTAGCATGTGCGTATCTGTTGGAACATTGACTCAAACCACCGCGTATTCCGCGTTCGATGAATAAAACCATGTCGATATCCGTAAGCAATTCGAATGTAATATTCGTATGCTTCAACATGGCGTCCCACGTGTATCCGGGAAGAGTATAATAATACGCGGGGTCGAGCCCATAACTTTTAATACAACTCTCGCGAAAATTTTCAAAAATGTCTGCTAATAACAATACATCAATTTTGAGATACAAGTCGCTATATTCGCCCAGCGTTCGAATGGAGAACCGCTCCCACACGTTCTCGGCGTGCGCGTAATCGCTCTCGGATATTGTGTCGCCGGTCAAGGAACTGTAAAATGATTCGCGCGGTGGTAAACACGTATCTTGCAACCTGTCGACGCAGTCAATATATTCGTACGGAAAGACGCCCTTCCGTGTTAATAAATTGAAATTGTCATCTGATAAATTTGGAAATTCAGATTTTAAAATTTTGAGTTTGTCTTTATTCAAGAATGATGCCAATTTATCGAGACTAGCTGTGAGAAATTTATACGAATCGATAAAACGCAATTTAATATGATTTTGTGATTTCTCTCCGCCAAGTTTAACATTTTTCGTAAACGATATATATTTTTCTTTTGTTATCGGAAGTATTTCAATTACCCCTTCGAACGCTGTAGCTATTTCCTTTATAATAAAATGTGCGTCGTAACCGGATAAATTATGAAAAACTATTGGAATGCAAAAAGAATCTTTATAATTCAAATTGCAATTTGAATGCGCGGGATCTCTGTATCGCCCCGTCAGATGACAATGATCGCGTACGCGTGTATCGTCTTGTACAAATGGTTTCTCGCATATATGGCATTGTGTCGCGTTGTGAAATTTTTCACATTCATCAGATGTCAAATTTACCATGGGGACATTAGCTGATAAAATACTTTTTACACGCTGCGCTAAATTTTTTAGTTCTTCGACGAACCATGATATGCAATCGATATCGCGACGGGAATGATACGCGGATAACGAATCGTCGTACGAGCAATGTACATAATAAGCAATACTAAATACTTTATGATGTTGGTAGTTTCTCTCTTCCTCCGTCTTCTCCAAAACACACTCCAAGTCGGCGTACACGACGAAAGGAAGCCGCTCTTTCCGATTATAATTGTTGAACGTGAGCCACTTGTCCTTATCGCTCGGTAATCGGATAGCGCACTCGTTCATCTCTCGACAGTCCACCATATGTGATTGTAACTTGCCATTCGAATCAAAGTAGTGTAAACATCTGTAAAAGAAATAATTTTTAATTTTTTGTTGCATTATATCTACAATGTATTTTATTAAATATATACGTACCGATCGCAGATATATTTTTGACCATTATGTTTGCTCAATTGTGAGCTCACGAGCCTGGATAGATTCTTGATCCACGCGAAATGTCCAACATTGTTGTCTTCCACGTACAGCAAGTTGACGTGTTTGTCTCTTTTCAGCTCACTTAGACGTATCGGGACAATGTTCTTTTCCTCGATACTATATACATTGATTGAGATATTGTTGAGAAGTTCGAATTTTTTAATTTGATTCACAGTCACTGGAAACTCAATGTCCTGGAGATTCAGTACTGTCGTATAATGCGGATACGAAGATACTCGATAAACATAACTTTCAGCTGGATGTAAAGCGGCGACCACAGACCACGCGAAACATGCATTGTCATTAGATTGCACGTTGATCACCGCTCTCTTCATTATTATCGCCCGCGGTAATTTTATGTGACATCCCGCGCGCATAGGATTATATTTATTTACATTTACGATTAAATCGAGTATTCGCGATAATGCCCACCCACTATCGCGTTCCTGAAATTCTTCGAGCGATGCTAGAGTGGGCTCGACAACGCGCCGCTCGTACCATTCGCGTAAATCGGTTGTGCGAAAGAGTTCATAGTTTCTCGTATTGATACTTTTATTTGCATATCACCCGTCACAAATTCACCATTGAACACTGTATTAATTTTCATATTAAAGTGTTTTTTCAGCATGGTTTGCACGTGTTCGCGCACAATGTCTTTGGCACCCTCGAAAAATTGGCGAGGCTCGATGTGATTATGATTTATAACCGCACCAGTCAATATGCGGCTCTCGAACGCCGTATCGATCTCTCGCCAAATCAATCCGTGTTGCCGCGTACTGCATCCTGCACCCGCGTGTACAAAACGCCTGCGTAACGAGTTCTTCAATCCCTCGAGTCGTGCGATTCGGGCAATCAGCGATTGTCGAATCCCGATCGATAATCATGGAC
This sequence comes from Formica selysi, assembly GCA_009859135.1. Taxonomy (NCBI): domain Eukaryota; kingdom Metazoa; phylum Arthropoda; class Insecta; order Hymenoptera; family Formicidae; genus Formica; species Formica selysi. The sequence continues at coordinate 131,544 of WHNR01000057.1, read as the reverse complement.
GTTTGATTCGACTTTGCTCTTCCACCGATTCGATATATTCGTCGCATCGTTGCTCCCACGCAACGTACTCCTCTATCGAATTCACCCTTGCAGATTGCTCGCGCAGATTTCGTTCGGCACTGTTTTCCGCCATATTTCCAAAGTGATGTCAATAATTTTGCTAACAAGACGAGCTTACTAGTAGCTCTTGTCTCGGAACTCTTGGCGAAAATACTGACAGGGTGTGCCTCTTTACCATGATTTTATATTCTATCTTGATGTCTCTTTCTATCATGTGTATCAACTAAATCTTTATTTCGCGGTTTATCACGTACATTTTGACTAATGTCGATTATTGCATTTTTGTCGTCTAGAGATGATGTCATCTCAGCCAAGATGCATCGCGAAAGTTTCAAATTACACGCTGCTGTCCAAGTATGTTAGTGCAATTTAATCATGAGGATTATCCTTATATTTCACGATTTTGTCACGTTTTGACACGCGCGTTTGAATTCTGATATCTAGGGGTGATGTCATCGCGAAGCAGCCACACATCGGCGCTTGAAAATTTTATATTACGTTGCATTTTTTATGCATCAAATAAATCTTTATTTCGCGGTTTGTCACGTACATTTTGACTAATGTCGATTATTGCATTTTTTTGGTCGTCTAGAGATGATGTCATCTCAGCCAAGATGCATCGCGAAAGTTTCATATTACATGCTGTTGTCCAAGTATGTTAGTGCAATTTAATCACGAGGATTATCCTTATATTTCACGATTTTGTCATGTTTTGACACGCGCGTTTGGATATCTGAGGATGATGTCATCGCGAAGCAGCCGCACATCGGCGCTTGAGAATTTTATATTACATTGCATTTTTGTGCATTCGGCTAAATCTCACACCTGGGGGTGATGTCATCGCGAAGCAGCCGTACATCGGCGCTTGAATGGAAAAATTGAAAAAAAATATCGCGTCGGCAATAATCTCCACCACATTGCAATTTTGCAACGCTAATACATATTTTAAATATGTTTAATACGTTTAGTATTGCATCGACCACTTGTGTGAAAGGTTCATAGAAAATGTATCCTACTGAAGGAAGCCTCATGAATTATTACGTTCCGATTCAAGATGCTGATGAAACTTCACCGTGTAAGAAGAAGAAATGTAACAAGTAAGTTTTAATTAACTTAAAGAATTTTTTATATTTTTTAAATATTTTTTACATCTTTAAATATTTATATAAATAATATTTTTGCTTTTTTACTCCCTAGCATTTCATCCGAGCCTCGTTGTGCGGTTCGTATACTCGGAAGACGATACGCCTTAACCCCGACGTCATACAAATATTTGGACATTGGAATAAACGTTGGAGCTGTATCTTGCGTGGAATTGATTCTCGGCGATAATCGGGGCAATCAAATAATATTGCCTTTTGAAACATGGAAATCGCTGATGCAGAAACGTGGGGACATTGAACAGCTTCTACAATCGACTGAAATCCCATTGCGGGTCCGAGATTTAACATTCGAAGTGGTTAAAATATCTAATTCGAATATTATAAAAATAGGATTATCCAATAATTCTTTATATATGAAACCGCCAACTCTATTCTATTTATTAGATTTTGAAAAATGCATAGATCATATGTATTACTGGCTATGTGAAAATACGCATATTGTTAATGAAAAATTCAAACAATTTGTAACTATTTTACAACAGAATAATATCGCTAATGTATGCGACGCTGCAAAAGCGATACGTGAAAGTGATATGTTTAACGGTGAATCGCTCATAGATTGCGAGTTATTGACATGTGCTGTAAATGATATTCTTCACGATGCTTGTAATAAATAAGTTATTTTACTATTTATCTGTGAATTTAATTATTTAACCCATCCTTTATGTATGAATAAAAACTGTGTAATAGATATGCACAGTCTGCAAAACTTAAATCTTTCTCTCGACATACTCTGCTTAAGATGTAGAAAAGTGATGAGGTAGATGAGATGTGATACTCCAGTTAGAAGGAGACAAAAGAACCATAGAAACGGTGAATATAAAAAGTATTTTTTTTGTGCAATAATTAAGAGAGAGAAATACATTTCTCAATAAATTCTATCTCGCGCTGTCTCTCTCTCTCCCACATGCATGCGAACGTCATCCTTGTCTTACGCTCATATGGACGCCTCGCGCTATCTCTCTCTCTCTCTCTCTCTCTCTCTCTCTCTCTCTCTCTCTCTCCAACCGTGCATGCAAACGCTATCCTTGTCTTACGCTCATATGGACGCCTCGCGCTATCCTTCTCCCACGCCTCCTCGCGGTATCGCGTTCCCTCTTCCTCGCGGGTCCCTCGCCTATCGGTTTCGCCGCGATCCCCCTCTTCCCCGCGGGTCCCTCACCTATCGGTTTCGCCGCGGGTCCCCCTCTCCCTCTCCGCGGACCCCTCGCCTACCGGTTAGGTTAGCGGGTCCCTCGCCTATCTGTTAGGACGCGGTCCCCCTCCCCCCTCTCCGTGGACCCCTCGCCCATCGGTTAGGACGCGGTCCCCCTCCCCCCTCTCCGCGGACCCCTCGCCCATCGGTTAGGACGCGATTCCCCCGCGTGACGTCATACCCCCGCGCCGGTTTCCCCTCGCCCCTCACCCCCCCCCCCTCAGAGGACCATGGCTTAGAACTCTCCTAGATACACTACTGTGTACAAATAAGTTTCCGCCGTTTGACAAAAGTTGGCGCCACCAGTAAGTTATGGTTAAAATTGTCAGATGTAAAACGTCCTTATCGTAAGATTGAACATCAGTCAATAACATAACCTTAAAATATTAGTGATTTTTTATCAGTATAATATATTCTTTTGTGTGCGAAAATGTCGATTTTTGAGCCGAATAAGCGTCATTTGCGGGAACTTTTGATTTACTTCTTCAGTTTGAAGAAATCTGCAGCTGAGGCGTATCGATTGCTTGTAGAAGCATATGGTGATGCTGCCTTAAGTGAGAGAAGTTGTCGTGAGTGGTTTCAAAAGTTTAAGAACGGTGAATTTGACATCGAAGACAAAGAACGTAGCGGAAGGCCGAAAGTGTATGAAAACGCGGAATTGGAAGCATTATTGGATCAAGATTCGTGCCAAACGCAAGAAGAACTTGCACTTACATTGGGAGTGACTCAACAAGCAATTTCACATCGGTTGAAATCATTGGGATTGATTCAAAAACAAGGAAATTGGGTTCCATATGAACTGACGCCGAGAAACGTTGAACGCCGATTGTTCACATGTGAATTGCTGCTTGCCAGGCATAAACGAAAGGGTTTTCTGCACCGTATAGTCACTGGTGATGAAAAATGGATCCACTATGATAATCCAAAAAGGAAGAAATCATGAGGACCACCTGGCCATGCTTCAACATCTACAGCTAAGCCAAATATTCATGGAAAGAACTCTTGTTATGCATTTGGTGGGATCAGCTTGGTGTCGTGTATTATGAGTTGCTCAAACCGAACGAAACCATTACTGGGGCTGTCTACCGAACACAATTGATGAGATTGAGTCGAGCACTCAAGAAAAAGCGCGCCCACTACTCCAGACACGACAAAGTTATTCTCCTGCATGATAATGCTCGTCCACATGTTGCGGCGCCGGTCAAAACCTATTTGGAAACACTCAATTGGGAAGTTTTACCCCACCCGCCGTATTCACCAGACATTGCTTCTGATTTCCACATGTTTAAATCGATGGCGCATGGCCTGTCTAAGCAACACTTCACATCATATGAAGATACCAAAAATTGGGTCGATTCGTGGATAGCCTCAAAAGATGAAGCATTCTTCTGACGCGGTATCCGTATGCTGCCAGAAAGATGGGAAAAAGTAGTGGCAAGCGATGGACAATACTTCAAATAAAACATTAGGTTCCGTTCTTTCACAATAAATGCCCAATTTTTGATAAAAAACGGCGGAAACTTATTTGTACACCTAATATATAAAACGAATACTATTTTTATCGCGAGCGCGTATCCTTCCGCGATAAGAGAGCGCCAACGCTTACTACGAAAGAAAGATAGCGCGAGAGCGAGAGGATATCAAAGAAGGAAAGAGAAGCGAAAAGAATCAACGCTTCGTTTAATATATAGCATTTATTCATAAAGAATCACATTTATTCATATAGAATCACATTTTACAAATGCGCAATACACGAAATATATAAGTATAAACAAAAATCAAATTTTATTAACGCGTAAAGTTACAGCTCGAAGAACGGCTGTGATTCGGGCTCGCCCTCTAATTGTACATTCGCTGGCGGTTCATTCTCGTCGCCCGTCGACGGTTCGGCCTCGTCCTCCATCAGCTGCGATTCAGGCTCCTCGCCGATTAATTGCGATTCGGGCTTCTCGTCGATCGGTCGCGATTCAGGCTCTTCGTCGATTGGCCGCGATTCGGGCTCCTCGCTGATTGGCTGTGATTCGGGTTCCTCGCTGATTGGCCGCGATTCGGGCTCCTCGTCGATCGGTGACGCGATAACTCGCCTATTCTCGTGTTCGTGAAGCCTGTCGATTAATTCAGGGATGGCGAAGTCGCGATCGCGAAACTCAAATTGCTCGGGGGCCAGCGCGACGTCGCGTTGGCGAGCGTCGCGCAACGCGCTGTGAACGTTTTGCGCCTGCGCGAGCATAGTCCTCGTCTTTATCAATAAATCATAGAGCGTTTCTCGCGCCGTTCTTATACAATCTTCTATCTGTTGTCTAAAGTAAAAAAGTAAAAGGATTATTAAAAATTATAATTTATTATAAAAAGTATTATAAAAATTTTAATCGAATACTTACATTGAACACGCGATATCGATGTCTCCATCCAGCTGAAAGTTCAGTCTGAACAAATCCGGACTGTTCTTGATAACGCCTCGCGCCTCCTCGCGCAAATCCGAGGCGAGATCTCCCAAAACGTAAGCCTTTATTGCAATTAAATCGCCGTTCACATTAATATAATCGGCAGCGTTAATTATCTGCTCGATTCGTTCCATATCGAGCAGTTCGCGACTGATTTTAATTCTCGTTATTTCGCACCTCGCCGTTTTGCTCTTATACCGCTTCGCGCTTCGTCGACTCGTCACTTCACTATTTCGCGAGCGAGAATACTTTGGCGCTTCTCGAAACGATCTCGCGTTTATAAGGATCGACGCGCGGATGCCGCGATACGAGTGGAGATAAACGAGTAATAAAAATAGATTATAGAGGAAAATATATAACAAAGCATAATGCGATAAGAGGGACTCGAGCGCCCGCTAAATAACGCGCATCCCGGATACGCGATGAATGTTTATCGTCGCCGGAAAGGGTACGTTTCTCTAATCGATCGTCAAGTGTCCTTCTTAGAGGATAAACGAATAATAAAAATAGAAATAATAAAAAAAGTAAAACCGCGAGAGGAACTCGAGCGTCCGCTAGATAACGCGCATCCCGGACGCTCGGCCGATATTCGCTCGTCGTCGAAAGGGCGCGTCCCTCTAATTGAGGCGGACCGCGACTCTTTTTCGAACGAATCGCATTTTCCCCTCCCCCACCCGCGCCGGATTCGCCGACGATAAAAATAGGCATCTCGCCGAACGCGCGGATCAATCGCGCCCGGCGTCTCTCGATAGTTTCCCGCGTCTTTCCCCGCTCCGCGCGATGACTAACGCGAAGACGGTTCTTCTCGTCTTAGCGACGACGCTCGTCGCCGCAACGGCCGCCGCGCCCGTTGACTCGGAGAAGGCCGAGGCGCTTCGCTTCCTGCGCGCGTACGGTTTTCTAAAGGACAACGGAGAATCGCTATCATCCGATAACGCGACATCTCTGCGTCGCGCTTTGTCGCTGTTTCAGGAATACTATCAATTATCAGGAAACGGCGAGTTAGACGCAGTTACGCTTAGCCTTATGCGCAAATCGCGATGCGGTCTCGCGGATATTCCTGATCGCGGGTATAGCCCGATCGCGCGAAAATGGCCGAAAACGCGCCTCACGTGGAATTTTCAGGTAGCTAGCGAAGAACTCTCGCGAACGGCCGAAGCGGCGTTCGCGTTATGGGCGGTGAATTCGTCGCTAACCTTCGCGCGCGACTCGCTGCGACCCGATATATTGATATCGTATCGAACGGGCGCGCACACTTACGCGAATCGCAGGAATATAGGCATTTGCCCGGCGACTTTCGACGGTCCCGGGGAGCCCTAGCTCACGCGTTCTTTCCCTCTGGAATGACCGATTTCGCGTCAGAGGACACGTTGACGATTCAGAACCGTGGCACGTGTATCTAAATAAAAATCCTCCCAACACGCATCATTTGTTGCATACGCTGACGCACGAGATTGGCCACGCTTTGGGTCTACAACACAGCATGCGCAACGACTCGATAATGTTTCCGTATATACCCGATATCGAGAATCAATTTCCGGTTAAGCTGAGCATAGAGGATATTCTGGCTATACAGAATCTGTACGGGTCTCACGACGACGGAAACTATCCAACGGCGACTCCCGCGACTACCGCGGCGCCCGCTACGACGAGCGTCGCGCCAATTGACCCCGCGCGCGCGGATCTCTGCGCTTTACGGCGCGTGGACGCCGTGCTGATAATGAATCACCGATTATATATAGCTAATCGCCGTAATGTGTGGTCAATCGACGTGATCGAGAAACGCTACGGTAGGCCCATGACGCTCACGGATTACGCGGCGTTTCTCCCAGCGAATTTCACGCGCCTATCCGCCGCGTATCGAAGACCCTCGGGCGATCTCGCGCTATTCGCGGACGATTCGATCTACCTCGCGGAATATCCTAACCTTAAGCTAAAATCGGGTTGGCCGAGATATCTCCACGATATCGGACTTCCTCGAAATGTTAAGATTAACGCTGCGATAAACACGCACACGGGACGAACCTACGCGATCTACGACGACGACAAGGTAGCGGAGATTGACGAGTGCCGCATGATAGTCATTAGACACGCTCCATTAAAAGATATATTTTCCGGGATATCGCCCGCGATAACGTCAGCCTTTCGATATATCGACGGCAATCTATATTTTTCCGCCAAACGTTAATTTTACGCCTTTAACGAATTTACGAATATCGTAACTTTGGCGGGTCCTTTCGATCTACACGCGCTCAGTATCGAGTGTCCTACGGATGGGCTGCTAAGACAATTGCGCGATCTCCTCAGTCGCGTTTATCGTCTCAGCGACGCGACCGAGAGAGAGAGAGAATCGACGAGGAGGACGACTAGAGCGACTCTGCCGTCATTTTTAAAAAATAGAATATAAGAGAGGACGCGCGCGAAAGAGGAAGAAGAAATCTCTACGCGAGTATATAAAGACCATCCATCAGTTAAGCGCTTCATTGTCGACGGAGAACGCCGAAGCCTACGAACGAAAAAAAAAACGAGCGATAATGTATGCGACAATGGGTGGGCCACCGCAACAGCAGCACTCATTTGACAATCGATCGAGGCTAACCGAGCGAGACCGCGAGGATAGTGCGGGATAGCTAAAAGAGCTAAACAGGACAATGGGTAAGACTATTAAATGTTTATTCGAACTAATAATCCGCTAGCGTCGTTTCTCTTATCACCCGCATCCATTTTCAGACGAGATCGCGACCGAACGCCTAGATGTGACGCGGATGTTTCGATTGTGCGGCCGCTCAGAATCTTAGGAAGACGCTATCCATTGACCAAAACTGCGTACAAACATCTCGAAGTCAGCGTTAATGTTAGTCGACCCTCTTTTGTGGAAATCGTCCTTGGATATTGCCACGGCAAGGAGATCTCGCTAACGCCGGATATGTGGAAGGAACTGCTCGATTTACGATCAACACTTCTATCATATTTTCGCTCCGACGAGCGCGATGAGGCGCGTCCTCCAGCGCCGATATATATCGAACAGTTAACGCTGCGATTCGGTAAACTCAACAATCTCCGAATACTCCGTCTCGAAACACCCAAAGTTCGTCTGGCCGTATCGAAGAGCACCGTTCTAACTATATTAAATCTAGAACTTTGCGTTAACCGCATCGTTACATCTTTAAGCGGTTTAACCGCGCATGTGGATAACAAGCTGACTCGTTTTCTCGATATCGCGGCAGGCGCTCACGATTCGGCGCTTATTCCCGCGATGATACGCGATAACGAGAACTTCGACCGCAACGATATCGTCGATTGCGAGCTGCAGGCTCTGCTCTTCGGAGAATCGTGATACGCTTATTCGCATACTCGTACTATCACATTATTAATATATTAAAAATATTGTAAAAGGAAACAATAAAAACGCTCCTCCTCTCGCGCGAAAAAACAATCTCTCTTTATTCCACAACCTTTCGACGATTCGCTATCTCGCTCGAGCGATAAGCGCGCTCGTATCGCTAACCGTTCCTCTATCCGTCTCTCTCGACGCCAGATACCCGCGTCCGCTCGCGGATCGCGCGCTAGAAGTGACGCGCGTCCCTTAAGAATCATGATAGCGGATCGCGCGCTAGAAACGGCGCAAGAGATCGCCGTCGCCTCCTTAAGGAACGAGTCGCGTCAAGGTCGAGTCGCGCCAAGGTCAAATCGCGCCGGGAGAAACCGCGACCTCAATCGAGTCGAGCGTCATCTCCCGAGCGATCTCGTTGATTTTGTTGGGCGTCTAGATAGGCCGGCGCTAACTCACTTTCATGAGAGCGAGAGAGATGGATAGAGAGATAGAAAAGGATGGAGATATGAGTTAGAACAGTTTGTAGACGACCGAGGGGGTACATAAAAGTATTACGGTAAGATTATCGAAAATTAAATATTTTACGAGATATTTTATTTTTTATATCAAAATATGTCAGAATAAAATATAAAATAACTCAAAAAGTACTTAATGAAAAAATACTTTATTATAGTGTTTTGGAAAGCTCTCGACATAAGTTATAAAAAAATGCAATGAAAAATGGGGATTTCCATTTAAGAAATTGAAAGTGACCTTGCTTTTTTATGGAAAGAAAAATGTTTGGTCAATTTTTATTATTGCAATTTGTTGCCGGTTAGAAACTGATAAATTTCTGTTTATGACTTTTTTATGTCAGATTATTCTAAGTGCCTTAAAAATCGTGGCGACCGTTACGACGACCACCCTGTATATATATATATATAAATCTAGAAAATAATATTATGAAACTTTTTCAAAGAATAAAATAGAGAAAACTTGCACGCCTACTTTTATAGAAAGTGAGAGCACTTATTAGATTGGAGGTTAGGAAATAGGGAACCACATATACTTTCACCTGATTAATAAGTTTTTAAAATGTAACTCTGTAAAAATTACAAATTAGAAAATTACACATTCATCTATGGAACAGATGAGTAAGGGATAATGAAATCTAGATAAAAAATATACATTCGCTTATTTTTATCTTCACCTTGATTATAAATGTGTTCTGATATTCTTTATTCTTCTTTGTTAAATTATTAAATCGTTCCAGATGGCCACGATTAAATTTCGGTTAATGAGATATTAAATCTTTCTTCGGTATCAAAATCACAAATAGAATCTAAAGGTAAAACACGGTTGGCTCAAAGTTTGGGCTTCGAACTAACACTTGCTCGTTCATCCGAAAGCAAACGAGCAACACTCATGGGAGAATCGAAGGCTGGGCCTCTGTTTTTTTCACGAGAATACGGAATAAAAAAACGATAAACAATCTTTGATGAGCTTGAGACCATAAAAGCAAATATTTGACTTTATGACTGATGAAATTACACCATTGCCTAAACAAAGGACTTCTGCATAACGCATAATGAATAACGAATAAAGGTAGGTTCAGACAGGACGCGTCAAGCAGCGAACAACAATCCAATCAACGAGGCGATATTTCTGCGCCATAAAAAATATCGCCTCGCTGATTGGGTTGCTGCTCACTGCTTGACGCTTGTCGCGTCCTGTCTGAACCTACCTTAAGGAAATGGGCCAATCGTTTATTTCCAACCTGGGGGATAAAAATAAAGGATTCTAATTGATTAATTCATTTATGCGTTATGCATTATGCAGAAATATGTGCTTTCCGTTTTAATTCGTATAATAACCATCAGAGAACAGTCAAATCGAAAAAATAATTGTTAACACAAGCGGTCAATATAGATATATCGAAGATCGATATTCAAGGAGCAAGTATCGATACGTGGAAATATCGAATAATAGAATATCGATACAAAATATCGATATTTGGATATTAAAGTATCGATACTGTATCGCCCATCTCTACTCGGAAGAGCGCCCCCCGCACCGCATTACTAATGCGCTGGAAAAAAAATTAAAATATTAATGTTTTTACACGCACGCACGCACGCACACACTATACAGGGTGTAACTAAACAAACGCATATGGACAATACTATCAGATACAGAACAACAATCCAAATCGAAAAGTCCTGAATCATTTTTTGATCTGAGCTTTCTTTTCGTTGTTATACAATGTTTAAGTTAGCTAATCAGCACTTGTCTATACAGCAGAAAGCCGTCTCGCTACTCCGACCCCCGTCATACCTTCTTTGTTTTCCGTTGTAGACAGGCCCTGATTAGTTAACTTTAACATCATATAACAACGAAAAAAAGCTCAGTTTAAAAAATGGTTCAGGACTTTTCAATTTGGATTGTTGTTCTGTATCTAGTATTGCATTTGTTTAGTTACACCCTGTATACAGGGTGATTCAAAACAACCTTCTGTCCTTACAATGTCATATACTTGACTCAATTTTAAGACGATTTTTCCTTTGCCAAAATTTTTTCCGAGGCTTAGTTTTCAAATTATAAGCCAAAATATTTAACGAATTACAGGCCGCGTACGCGAGGCAGGCAGGGGCGGCGCAACTCACCGTCCGATGCTGGTGATTACGTGAAGCGCTCGCTGCGATCAACTGTTTCCTACATGCGATGGGTATAAAAGAGAAAGACAGAGAGAGAGAGAGAGAGAGAGAGAGAGAGAGAGAGAGAGAGAGAGAGCGTGTGTGCGATCAGCTATTTGCTACACGCGATGGGTGTAAAAGAGAGAGAGAGAGAGAGAGAGAGAGAGAGAGAAAGGGAGAGAGAGAGAGAGAGAGGGAGAGAATGTGTATGTGTGCGTATACGCGTATACGTTCTCTCTCACACATACACCCCATCGCATGTAGCAAACAGTTGATCGCAGCGAGCGCTTCACGTAATCACCAGCATCGGACGGTGAGTTGCGCCGCCCCTGCCTGCCTCGCGTACGCGGCCCGTAATTCGTTAAATATTTTGGTTTATAATTTGAAAACTAAGCCTCGGAAAAAATTTTGGCAAAGGAAAAATCGTCTTAGAATTGAGTCAAGTATATGACATTGTACGGACAAAAAGTTGTTTTGAATCAACCTGTATATACAATATACAGTGTCCTAGACCACCCATAGACCCCTTTTCTTTTAAAAACTAAGCATTTTAGAGAAAAACATTTTGAACAAAAATTGTATGGTTTTGAGGGGAACATAAGATGGTGTCATTGGTTTGATCTTGGATGGCGTCGTTAAGATCAAGTCAAGGACACCTTTAATTTCTTAAATAGAATCCCCTATTTTTTATTGCATATTTTTGTAGCTTATCTCGAGAGCTTTTCAAAACACTATAATAAAGTATTTTTTTATTAAATACTTTTTGAGTTATTTTATATTTTAATCTGACATATTTTGATATAAAAAATAAAATATCTCGTAAAATATTTAGTTTTCGATAATCTTACCGTAATACTTTTATGTTCAGAATAATGGGACAAATCAATTAGTAAAAAAAAATTGTTTTTAAGAAAAAGTATGTAATTATTTACAATGTATTTTTTTAAACAATTATTTCTTTTTCTCTTTATACTAATTGATTTGTCTCCTTATTCTGAACATAAAAGTATTACGATAAGATTATCAAAAACTAAATATTTTACGAGATATTTTTATTTTTATATCAAAATATGTCAGATTAAAATATAAAATAACTCAAAAAGTACTTAATGAAAAAATACTTTATTATAGTGTTTTGAAAAGCTCTCGAGATAAGCTACAAGAATATGCAATAAAAAACTGGGAGTTCCATTTAAGAAAACATCGATCACATTGACTTGGCCTTGAAAAGATCATTCAAGGTCAAAGTCCATATTTTCATCATGTGTCCCCCTGTGAATTATACAACTTTTGTCTAAAACATTGTAATGAGCCGCTTTCGCGAAATTGGATAAAGCTCGGTCGGGATCAGGACTCGAGAAAGTGGTGAGACACGACGATAGATTTCGGTTGTAAGTTAATCTCTTTATTTGCCTCTTTCGGCAATGCTCAATTACAAGAAGTTAAAATCCGCGAAGCGGGCGCGGCGGTGTGCGGGCGCGAAACGTTCGAGGCGCGGTCGCTGTTAGACGCGCGGTTGAATAAACAAATGCGGAAGATACGCAAATGGCACGTAAAGGCCTGTCTACATAGGACGCAACACGCCAGACGCAGCTCACAGACGCAGAGAAAACGCACTACGTATTTGCATGACGCAACTTAAGTAGCAAGATTGTTGTCTACATTGACCGTAGGCGCAATATGATCAAGACGCGGCAAATTCAAACGAGACAAGAAGATTGTTTCCTATTGACATATTTTGTGCACTGAACGCTCATTAGAGGTTATTTTGAGTGTATAAAGAAATGGATCTAAACTATAGAGATCGTAATAGTTTACTTTTTGCTATGTTTTTGATATTAAATATAACAGCATTAAGTTTGTGCCATCTTGCAAAAAGAATATCGCAGAAAAGAAACGAAGGCGGTGGTGAGTCCGACTGATTAATCGCACTCGGAAGATAGAAGGACATTACGATAAGATATTCGCGTACATGAAGGATCATGATCACGAAGAATTTTATGAATTTACTCGCATGTGGCCGCATCAATTTGATCAACTACTTGAACTTGTGTTACCATTCTTACCAAAGGTTGAAAATTGTATAAGAAAACCTTTACCTGTTGGTTTACGTCTTGCTTTAACGCTATCGTAAGTACATTTACGAAATGTTACAAAATCTTGCATATTATACATTTGACAATTATGATTTTTTTATAGTTATCTTGCTCATGGTAATGCTGTGCGAACACAATCCTGTGATTTTCGTATAGGAAGATCTACAGCTTACAAAATTATTCCACAAGTATGTGAAGCTATATGAAGTGCACTTCATCCCACGTATCTTCCAGAAATGAATCAAAGACAATGGACGAAAGTGGCTGAGGAATTTTATCAAAAGTGGCAATTTCCTAATTGTGTTGGCGCAGTAGATGAGAAGCACATTAAAATACGTTGCCCGCCAAACAGTGGATCAGAATACTTTAATTATAAACAGTACTTCAGCATTGTTCTTTTGGCAGCTTGTGATGCTCGATTTAAATTTACTTGGGTTGACATTGATCAATATGGTAGGTAATATTTTTCTTTATTTTTAACATTGAAAAAATTTCATTCAATAATTTTTAATTTTTTCAGGATCTATAAGTGATGGTGGTGTATGGAGTAGATCCAGATTTGCAATAGACCTTGAACATGGATACGTTGATCTCCCACCAAAAATTTACCACTAACTAATCTTCCAATGCATCGTGTGTTTGTAGATGAGGCCTTCCCGCTAAAAATGTACTTAATGCGGCCATATAACAGAAAGGACTTGGGAGATAAAGAACGTGTTTTTAATTATCGCTTAGCCAGAAGCAGAAGGGTTATTGAAAATGCTTTTGGGATATTGGTTTCTCGCTGGCAAATCTTAACGAGGACTATATGTTGCTCTCCCGACAGAGCTACAAATATAATTAAAGCATTAGTTTGCTTACATAATTATATTATGAATGCAGAAGAGCAGCGTGCTACGCAATATGAAAGAGCGTATTGTCCATACGATTTAATTGACACGACACTCCGGATCACGACGAAATTTTAGGAAATTGGCGTAATCAAACAGGATTAGGTGCTTTTGCAGATTTGACACGAATAGGTAGCAATAACGCTTGTAGAAATGCCACACAACAAAGAGATAAGTTACGGGATTATTTTGTTTCTCCACTGGGTGAAAAAGAAGCTCCTTGGCAGTACAGAATTGCATTTAGAGGCTTGATTTAAATTATGAATAATATAAAAGTGCAAAGGTTCTCTGTAATAATAGTATATTTATGTGATTCAAAAAGACATTACCATAATTAAATAAAGTTTATGAATACAATGAAAATTATATATGTATTTCTTTCATAACAATCTAATAAATTATAGTGCTTTAGTATAGTAAATTAGTGTGACAAGTTACAGTAAATAAGTACAGTTTAGCAGTTATAGTAAGTAATAAAGGGATTTTAAGAAAGTATTTCTTAAGGTATAGCTATAGTAAGTAATAAAACAGGTGCTATTTTTTGTGCAATTTTAACATATTTCTGCAGTTCTAAACAGCCAATGTGCAATTGTAAATCATTATTCGTGCAGTGAATAAGATTATTAAAAGTTGTAACACGTTAAACTTTTTTTCAAGTTTTAATACGTTAAAACTTTTAATAATCTTATTCACTGCGCGCGCGCGCGCGCACCACACACACACACACGCACACGCACACGCACACGCACACGCACACGCACCGCACACGCACACGCACTCGCACACGCACACGCGCATGCACACGCGCACGAGCACGCGCACACACACACACGCGAATGATTTACAATTGCATATTGGCTGTTTAGAACTGCAGAAATATGTAAAAACTGCACAAAAAATAGCTCTTATTATAATTTTATAATAAGAACATTGTACAATTAAAAACCTAGAAAATGCAATATAAAATAAAATAAATATTTGACTTGTAATAATACTGATCGTAACGCTTACATTTCTAAATTAAAATAATAGGTATATGTTTTTAACAAAAATATAATATGTATCTTTGAACTTAATATGCAGAGCAAAAAGTACAAAAAGAGTTTACTTCTCAGAAATTTACATCTCACAATCAGTCATTTTTTAGATAGATAGTCTTTTAAATATCTTTTGGATGTCTTTTAGACACATATGCTGTCTGGATTTTTATTTAGTTTTACATCCACAAAAAAACATATTTTTTTCCCTTCATACTGTTTTTAAAAGATTGCTTCTTTAAGAAAGTTTATATCATTTTTTATAAACATAAAATGTATACTCAAAAACCTAATATCACTTTATGTCTCTATCACAGAAATATACAGGAAAGGTGCAAGTCCCAGTATACTCAAAAACTTAAAAATATTTTAACATATGAGACAAATTAATCAAATAAAAAGTTAATAGATATATATCACTTTTATAAATATATCACATTATTTATCACTTTATGTCTCTTTAATACTGGGACTGGCACCTTTTCTGTATATTTCTGCGACACGAAAAAAATCAGAGATACATAATAATTTCTTATTATCTGGTATCTGCTTTATTAAGTATTGCAAGAAATTTAATTCCTCGATATTAGTATTAGTAATAATTTCAGTAGGACGAGTTATTCTTGCTGCGATATCAGATGCACTTTTTGAAAGTTGTTCTATACAACTTTCAATTACGTCTTTATTTTTCTCTCTCTTCATCACATCTGACATTGGTTTTTTATACTGCTGGTTCTGTATTGATGCTACAGCTTTTCCTCGAATAGTGAAAGATTTTTCAGTCAATGATGCTTCAGATTGAGAGGTTGACATTTTTTTTGGTGCCTGCACTTTAATAATAGGCACTGATGACGTTGATATACTTGGAGTTGCACAAGAAGTCATGTTTGACTTTTTGTTGAGTACTGCAATAATAATACACATACACAATAGACGAACAAACATACACAGCACAAATATTAAATTCTTACATGACTTGTTTTCATCAGAGGACATGCATTGCATAGAGACAGGAAGAATATTATCCACATAAACAATGTCTTCCATAGTTTCATCCTCTTGTGTCATCTCTGCTTTCCTTTTTAAAATATTTGTACAGGAATCTGCTTCATCTGTGCAAAACTGTCTGTCATCTGGTTGTGTGTAAAACTGACTGTCATTTGATTATGTGTCAAAATAAGTAGAGTCACAGCTAGAGTGTCCTGTATAATTACTTGTTGTCCTGTGTAAATTAAAAAAAATGTGTGTATATTTACCAATTACTGATGTATATGTACATTAAAAAAGGAATACATTACTATCATATAATCTTTTTCAGAGAAATTAAAATAAATAAATACTAAAACCATATGTACATCCTACTGTTGATATGTTCTGAGAGGAATAATAAATCGTTATAATATTCCCACGTTGATTCAAATCTCGCATCTCCATCTTGTACACCTGCTCCTGAGGAGGGAATACTAGCACTAACTTTCTTCCTTTCTTTTTGAAAAGTATCCCTTAGATGTTTGAATCGTTTTGCAACCATATCTCCTAGATAAAAGTAAATATAAATTATATAGTAGTTGAGAAAAAAGTTGTCAGAGAACAATCTAACCTATTTGTGTTATCAGCATATATGCTTAAAATAACAGATATAAACTACACAACACACATATCTACATATATACTTAACAGATATAACTACATATATACTTAAAACAAATTAAATTAATAAAAACTTACCTGAACAAGGAGGAATTAACGAAGCACCAATACATTGCCAAGCTAAATCTTCTGCTTGCTTATCTTTATACACTCGTGAGCTTTTGGCATATAAACCAATGTTATAGCGTACAGATGCAATAACTTGCCTCGTTCTTTCTGAAGTCCAATATGGTAATATCTCCATTCTCACTGAATTGGAATTCATGATGCACGTGAATATTCATTTATATTTTCCAACTTCCCACTTCTTAGGTACTCTGTGATGCCGGTGTGAAGTTAGCACCTCATATTCAAAAATCGGAAGTTTTATCAGGAGTTCTATTTGCACCCCAAATAGTTCTACAGTTCCTGATAGATTTTAGAAATAGTTCCGGTGAAAAACCTAAAAAAATTGCATTTTGAAAATATGAGGTGCCAACTTTCCGTGGCACCGCAAAATGCGAAAAATGCCATTTAAATCATCGTATCTTATAGTTCTCGAAGAGTTTTACAGTTCCTGATAGATTTTAGTAATATTTCCGGCCTCTAAATATTTTTAAACAATTTTTGAATCTCAGAGCTGGCACCTCATCTTCCGCTAAACGTGGCCAGAACTTTTTCATTTTTGATTTTACAGCTTTGAACCTTAAGAATAATCGATAGAACTCTTCGGGGTGCAAATAGAACTCTCAACAAAACTCCGAAATACCAAAAAAAATTTTACCCCCTCGGGACTTAGAAACTTTCTAAGAGCGTATAACTAAAAGTGGCCAGAACTATTTCATCTTTGGTTTTACAGCTTTGGGCCTTAATACTATTTTGTATTTTTTTTGTTTTTTTTTAATTCTTTTTTTGTTTTTTGTTTTTGTATGTTTTTTTTTGTTGTATGTGTTTTAAAATTATAAGAATGTATCAAAATTTAATGAGGATATTAATATAGCTTAAAGATAATGTAACATTATGTTTAGTAAAATATTAGGAAACGGCGTAATATAAGAGTATAAAACACTAGTATATTAAAATAAAAAAATAATTAATCAATGTTATTATAATGTTATTTAGTTTAAATATGTAATATTAATAGTAGTATTAAAAAGTGGTATTAAGATATATAATATAGAATATAATTATAAATATTAAATAGATGCAATATTCATAAAGAGACAAAAATTAATAGATATATATGAAACTTAAATTATTTTACGGAATACTATTATGTCTAACATATAATATTACATGTGGACTAATTTCTTGCATAGGGTTTGCAGCTTCACGCTTTTTTTTTCAGATCATCATATTCGTACCAATGTATGCCTGCATATCCAAAAGCAACATAATGTCCACTATTTTTATCGCTATCTTGTGTCGTAACCCGACCAATTTCTCAATATATTAAAAGATAAAACAATAAAGTAAAACAGAAAAGATTAAGAAAGGGCTGAGTAAAGCAATGCATTAAAATTAGAAAAGAGATCAAGGAAAGATAATTAAGAAAGAGTAAAGTAATAAAAGATTATTAATAAAATAAAAGTAAGATACGTGACTAAAGAGAAGGAAGTCACGGTCAAGTTTTCGGAAGCTGAGTAAGCAGACGAGACAGCTGACGAGCGGAGCACGAGACATGCTCCGGTCAGGGACACCACACTCCTCCCTAATCAACGACCTAATTAATTAAGATATATAATAAGCGCGAGATGCACCGACGCTCGCTACTCGCTCGCATATATCAATAGTATCGAAGTACCGTACGTATCGCGCCCGACTATTATAATCGCGACTAAGTGATAGTGTACAAGAATCTGTGAAATATATCAATTTATACCTAACGTTCGGGAGTGTCTTATTTCGAGCGTGGATCCTAATCCTTTGGGCGTATAAATCCCAAAAGACCTCTTCCTTAGCGGCTAGAGGCACAACACTTGTATATAATGCACTACGCCTGCCAAAATGTAATTTATGTTATTTAAAGTAACGATTTTTGCAATGGGATTTAAGTCATGTTTAATGTCTGACTTGTTATTAATATACGTGTAGTCCGTAAATATGGAAGTATCTATAATTATATGTTTACCATATATGACACAACATTCTGTCAGCGCGTTACATATACGATATTTGGATTTAATATTTTCGCGTCATCAATAGCATGTTGCATGTGCTGTAAATTTTTTCATAAAAGTATATCCACATTTATGTTGCATGTTATTGTTTGACGCGATTCCGTAGCTCCGCAAGAGCAAAATCTGCTGTATATATAACTGGATTCATTTTTAAAAAGATATTCTGATAGATGAGCATCATTACAGTTAGTATTTAGTTGTCTAATACCACGTGTATAGGTTGTAATTGCTTTCTGAAAAAGAAGCAAGTGTAAAATAAAAGCTCGTTCAATATAATGCGTAGCAAGTATTTTTCCGCTTTCTAAAATAGAACGTGCTAATTTAAAAATTTTTTCAGAAGATGCTTCAATTACGCTTTGATATTCTGTGTTCGCTGCAATTCCACTGGCGATCAGCTGTAAAAGAGAATCAAAGGCACAGGTCTCTTATATTGTCAACGATTGTTCTCGTTTTATATGTAATGGCTTGCATTTGCTTCCATTAATTATTAATGGTAGATTGAACGATTTTTTATTTTTCAAATAATCTCATTCTGGATATTTATCTAAATAGGACGGCTTATATCGCTTCTTTTGCTTTGGTTTAAGAAATTTTTGAGAACATTTGTTAATATCATCAACAATTTCATTTGTATCATTGGCAGGGTTCATCAGACCGTGCCAGTTCTCACAAGTATTCCACATAAAATTCATCTCATTTGCGCGTTTGATATATTAGACACATTCATAAATTATTTCGACTTTCCTGTAGAATCTTTATCATCTGTGTTATATTCGACATCGTCATTTTTTATTGATTTTTTATTGATTCGCGGTTTTTGCTATACATGCTTTCTATATCTTTGTTTAATTGCAATGGTATATTATTTGTCACATAAATATCTTTCTCATTAGAAACTAATGTAATTTTTGCATCAAGAAAGTCCAGATGTTGGAGAACAAATTTATCAGCTCTCATTGGCAGTTGACCTTTGAAACCTTTATTTTTTAAATCGCCAAATTCTGCTTCAATAGAGGAAGAGGTGGCGATTTCATCAGATCTTTTAAAATATGGACGCGTTATACGCATCCATATAGGTAAATATGGCAATAAACGCGTCCTGATTTGCTTAGCAAATTCGGGGTTGTAACAAGCATTTATAACATTGCCATATGTTGCATTTTCTGCAATTTTTTTCGCAGAATCTGAAACGAAATCACTCCATTTTTTCAGACTGTATTAGAATCAGAATTTATTTCTTCATTGGGAAGATCATTGATTAAAGAGTCAGTCTTTGAACTTTCGTCGTTGTTATCATTTATAATCGTTTCTATTTTATTAATATTGACATTATCCTTTATTACACCATTTAAATATTGCATCCGTAAATCAGATGCTAACGATTTTCCATCTGTTGTATAACCTATACTTTTACTTAATGCTACACATAATAAAGATTCAATAAAATATTCTAATTCTTTGAAAGAATTCATTTTGTAGGCTTGACTAATGCAACGGAGATAAAAGATGCGCACTAAAATTTTATCATTACCTTTTAGACATTTCCATCTGGTTATCATACGGATCAGATGACTGACATCTAACCTAATATAGCAAGTTGGTATTGCATTCACGTTTCCTGAAGTTACAATAGCATAACATTTTTGTAAATAGTCTCAAAGATCAATACATTTTGAATCAAAACGTTTGAAACCGCAATCAAAATAGCCCATCCAAAGTCGCTTACTACAGTACGTGGAATAGGAACACCTTTGGCAATAATAGTTTGTAAAAAGAAAGCAATTATCAAACCTCTATGATCGGCCGAAATCACTTGAAATATCGGTACGCTACTCTTTTTACTAATGACTACGCATTGATATAAAAAGACCGGCGGATATTGCAACGATTCGCGTTTAATTATACCACCTATAGCATCAATGGTTGAAAAGGGGCTTCCGGATCCCTTTTATATCTCGATATATACAAAAGTTGTTGCTCACGGGTCCAATACATGCAAAAGAAAAGTAACAAACCAATGATAATAATCTGTGTATTTACTACATTTTGTATTATTTAATAAATTTAAAGTGGGATTGCTGAATATTAATCTATGTTGATTTAACAATCTTTCTTCCTTTGCCTTACGTAAAACTGCAGCCGAAAGAAGTATTGGAGGGCTTTTATCCCCAAATTGTTTCAAACGTTTCACTTCTTCTCGTCTGAAGGTAATAGCGTCTTTATGCTCCTTAATCAGCATATCGGCTATTATCGTACGCTTTTTACCTCTTAGATGTCTTTTTTTATTACCAACGTGTTCTTCAAAACATATATTTTTTAGCTTGCAGTTTATAATTGCATCTGTGTTTTCAGGTGGTACTGAGCAATGTGCATTCTATAATCGTAGCACATTCCACACAATTACCGCGAAAAAATACATAATATCGCGCTTCATTATTTGGGTGGACATTGTGTTTTTTAAATTTAAAAATGCATTTGATTTTCTGTTGCTGCCATAACCTTTCCGCTATAATATCAGCCCAGCTGGGCTGCAAGACCTAATAGGCACGTTCGTTATAAATTTTTCTTATTGGCTTTATTATTTGCCATTTTTCTGCAGATATAACGATATTGAATATTTTTGAATGCAAAGTTGCGGATGAAGCTGCAGACGTGTTTATGGAATCTACAGAACTATTGTTACTATTTAATACTACGCTGGGACCATTACTTGGCTTAATATTAAAATTTTGTTGCAATAGATCTCTATATCCATTCCGATTTTCTCGTAAAATAACATACACATGTTTTGGTGAAATGTTGGAACCACGTTTCTGTATTTCCTGCGAAATGGTTATGTATACAGGAGTAGAAGGTAGATATGGCTCGCCATCATTATTCAAAGTACGATATTCGTCCTGCAGTAAAATTTCGGAAAGGATACTTTTATCATACATGGTTCTGAACTAAATAAATCTTCAATGAAAAAAGCTGTAATCAAATACGCTTCAATGCGTTAAGGAATACGATAGAAATCTTTTGTGCTTTCTCCGCTTAGGATAGGCAGACTCGTATATGCTTATCTCTTGCCAAAAACTCTCTGTGCTCAAGGATGATCGAACAGCCAATTCGATTCTGTGCTCTCCACTCGCCGCGTATCCCACCACGTGATGCTTTGCCCCCACCACACGATGAGTTGCCTAGAATCTGGAGTGGAGGCGCTGAAGCTTATCGCAACTGAGGCGACTCACCGTGTGGTAGGGGCAAAGCATGACGTGGTGGGTACGCGGCGAGTGGAGAGCACAGAATCGAATCGGCTGTTTAATCATCCTTGAGCACAGAGAGTTTTTGGCGAGAGATAAACATAATAGTATTCCGTAAAATAATTTAAGTTTCATATATATCTATTAATTTTTGTCTCTTTATGAATATTGCATCTATTTAATATTTATAATTATATTCTATATTATATATCTTAATACCACTTTTTAATACTACTATTAATATTACATATTTAAACTAAATAACATTATAATAACATTGATTAATTATTTTTTTATTTTAATATACTAGTGTTTTATACTCTTATATTACGCCGTTTCCTAATATTTTACTAGAGAGACTTTTTGCTGAGAGTTCTATTTGCACCCCGAAGAGTTCTATCGATTATTCTTAAGGTTCAAAGCTGTAAAATCAAAAATAAAAAAGTTCTGGCCACGTTTAGCGGAAGATGAGGTGCCAGCTCTGAGATTAAAAAATTGTTTAAAAATATTTAGAGGCCGGAAATATTACTAAAATCTATCAGGAACTGTAAAACTCTTCGAGAACTATAAGATACGATGATTTAAATGGCATTTTTCGCATTTTGCGGTGCCACGAAAAGTTGGCACCTCATATTTTCAAAATGCAATTTTTTTAGGTTTTTCACCGGAACTATTTCTAAAATCTATCAGGAACTGTAGAACTATTTGGGGTGCAAATAGAACTCCTGATAAAACTTTCGATTTTTGAATATGAGGTGCTAACTTCACACTGGCCTCTGTGATTCGTCGACGCAATTACCGCAACGCAGAAAGTTAAAGTTTAAGCAACTCGTCGCGTATGATGGATTTGCGAATGCGTGCACGCTGCGTGCGCTGCAACGTCACCTTGCGTGCGCGTCTGCGAGCTGCGTCTGGCGTGTTGCGTCCTATGTAGACGGGCCTTAAGGCGTATAATATAATCGCGCCAGGTATTCGGCGCGTGGCGCGTGGTTGTGTTGTTGTGACGGGCGCCTCGTATATAAAAACGCGATGTTGATTATCTCAGCGCGACGGTGTTTACGGCGCATGTTCCCAGCTGTTCGGGATGCGGTCGGATATCGAGAAATCTCGATCGGACAACGAACTCGCTGTTCCTATTCCGCACGCGGAGTCAGGATGACCGGTCGGCGTCGAGAAAGCTCGACGGGATGGCGAATTCGCCAGCCCACAGTCCGTCTGGTCGGAGTGATCGGATGGTAGACCGTGTGCTCGAGAATCCTCGAGAAGAGCGGCGAACACTCCGTTCTCTGTCTGTTCGGTCGGAAGGATTGAGAGAAAACGTAAGCGATGCGGATTCCGAGAATGCTCGGCGGAGGCTGCATTACACGTCAACCCCACGTTCCGTCGTGTTTGCGTGTTATTAGAATCGGTTCTGGAATATCTCGTGCGTACTGCTCGAGCTGGATCAGGTACCGGTCTGGTGCCAGGATGTAAAAATGCTGCTGTTATATACCCGAGCGTCTAACGGTAACCGCGTCGTTCGCCCCCGGGTGTGGATAACAACGCGTTGTTTTCGGCGGTTAATTAATACGGTAAACGCGTCGTTTCCCCTGGGCGAAACGACGCGGCGTTTCGGCGGGTGATGCTCGGGCTCTTGCGGCAGCACTCGGCTGTGCTCGATTTTCGGAAGTTTCCGTAACGGCGGCCGTATAACGGCCGTACGGTTATTTCGCAATGTGAAGTATTAAAAAAGGGCGCTAAGCGCCTCTGCCACTGCCCGGCTGGTGTTCGCCGGGCGGCAGACTTCCGGCTGGTCTACGTGCCGGGTAACGATGGCGGGTGCATCGTTACAACATTTTTGTCTTAAACTTATAGATTTTAAGATATTTCAGTGGATACATTAAAATGGCCTACCCTGTATATATATTTATAGATAGGATATTATTACTACTCTTACATATTATATCATTAATGCCTTATTGGATTTATTAGTTAAACAATGATGAGTATATATATTGTAACCGCAAATAATAATAAGACAAAGGCTCAAATAATAATAATAAATGTAAGCAAATAAAAAGGCAATATGAGCCACAAATATCACGTTAAGAGATTTATTAATTGTGTGAAGGCAATTGACAAATATCATATCCAAACGGGTACAAAGTGATATTAAAAAACATATAATACTAAAGCGAACGTTTCGGCCCTTTTTTTGAGGGCCAATGACCTAGCATTGTATACACACAAGTTTAAAGTCTCGTGAAACATCTTAGAGATAACGTGATCTTTAAACTTTACGAATTAATAATTGTATCGCGTCATATTCTTTATTGGGATACATCTGTTGCATTTGTATGTAAGTTTTGCACTATCTCTGTTTACCCTTGAGCGCTCTTAACATTTTATTGCACGCTCCTACAGGAGTCTTGACTTTTCGAGTTTCGCATATCAACATGCCGGCAAGCCTCATAACATCTTACGATGTGAACTTCCTGGCCTATCACCCGGGGAGTTCGTCATCCCGGGATGCGTGTGTGATCGATTTCGTGCGTTTGCTATTTAATTTTTAATCAATGACTGCGATATTTTTTTTTTTTTATACATATAATTTTTTTAATGTATTTATTTATTCTTGTATTTGTTATTTTAATTGCGCTGAAGATGGCCACAAAAAAAGGGCCGAAACGTTCGCTTTAGTATTATATGTTTTTTAATATCACTTTGTACCCGTTTGGATATGATATTTGTCAATTGCCTTCACACAATTAATAAATCTCTTAACGTGATATTTGTGGCTCATATTGCCTTTTTATTTGCTTACATTTAATATTGTAACCGTATTTTCTTTTTAATTATTTAAATAATTAATAATAATTATTTATTCGGCGGGCGGTTCTTCGGTGCCCACGGCACACCTTCGGCGCGTACCTCGAATATCGATCCCGATATCTCGAAAAAGCCAATATATCACCAAATAACCGAGTGGGCGCCAGGTACGGTAGGCCGCACCATTCACGATAAACGCAACACCGAAAGACAATTTCGAGACCGATAATTAACGCGACGGCAAAATTCCGCGGCTACTCAGTATACCCGAAATGGTAGAGGGGGAGGTTCGGGGGAGACGAGAGAAATTCTGAGAGTCGAGAATACGGGAGCGAAAATGAGCATTCGATAAATTAATAGTAAAGATAACAATAATATATTATAAAAATAAAAGAAACCAGAGTATAGAGCAGTTCACATACAAAAGAATAGCCTTTGATGACAGTGATTATTTTACAGGCGAATTCGATATTTTATTTCCGCGGAGATCGGCACGACCGTGCGCAACAGTATTAAATTACCGGGCGTCTTACGCGCTTTAACTCGACTTTTCGGCCGCGAGGATTTCGGCCGTACGAGACTTAATCAGGCCGCGACAACTAAAGAAATCTCTCGAATGCGCCGGTAACTACTTTACGCACGCCCGTGAATCCGCTTCAATACAATATAATTTTCCGGACTCGAATCGGTCTTTTAACACAGCTCGCGGCACTGAAATGTGCCTCAATAATATTAGCGACGACCTTTGCTTGAACTATGCCACGTATATTTACTCGGATGACTCGCGAAAACTAACGACGGGGTCACAAACACCCGATAGATACTCTGTTCGATACCGGATAATTGTGCTTTCTCCTCGCTCTAATTACGTATAGCGGGTACAAAATAACTGCTAATAATACATAAAATTAAGACGGAAACTATCGGTGACGACTGTGGTGTACGAGTCGTATGACGCAATACTTTGCGTGATCCGGAATATCGCGCGAGCGTGAAAATCCCGATACTATACAATATGTAATAATTACAGACGCGAAACTAACCCTAATGACTGTCGGCGGCGGCGAAATGAATAGAGAGAGCTTATTATACCTAATTCGGATGAGCGACGTGTGCCCGTCGGCCGTGCGACGTAATCTATCCAAAAAAAATTATTCACAAAGCTAATTCACCAAAACGCGTGGCTCGACAACCATTAAGGGCGCGACTCATCCGAATTAATTACCTACAGGTAAACGGCAACAAAATAGGTCGGCGACGCTCGTCCCACCGGCAGGAAGGTCTCGCTGCTTCCTCGATCGTTTAAGACTTCTCTCACTCTTCGGAAAACCTGCGTCCTCTCGGATAGCTCGCCGAACAGTGCCGAGCGAGAGTCCTGCAGGAGACACGCCGGCGCGATAAATCGCTATCGCGCCACTTGTGGCGCTTTCGCATTACGCAGGGCCGTCCTGCGATCCTTGCGATCCTTGTGGTCGTCACGGCCGTATCGGTGGGCTCACCGCCCCGAAATTTCTAAATTCGATGGCTGCTTGACTGGCAGATGCGGAATTCCGGCAGCGTCCGATCGGCTCTCTTTCCTATCTTATAGAATAGGTCCATGGTCGAGAGCCCTCTCGCCGCTCCGTCCTTGGGACTCCCTCGCTTCGCGCGGGTGGAGTGGCCATCCCTTTGGCCGGGTCCTTCCGGCCCTTCGCCTCTGTTCCTGTCGTAATAATGCAAAATTATCGGCAGCGATGTGTGTTAACCACCAAGAATGTAGTTAATAAAAAAATTACGACCTGACGTCTCTCGCTCCTTGAGGGTCTCGGACTCCCGCTCTCGGCCGCTCCTCTTCCTTCTTCCTTCCTCTCTGCCGGATGGGATCCCGCCGCTCGATCTCGTGCCGACAACCAACTCGCGGGCTCATCTTGAGCTTACATTTGCGATTACTATTACTAACCAAAAGTCAGATCTCGTCGATCTGACGATTGGGCCGCTCTCTCCCTAAATAGAGAGGACGCAGGCCCCCGAAAAACCGCCCCCGATCGGGTCATTCGACCCTTGTGACGGACGTCCCAAAAACGTCACGTCACAATATACATGTAAATAGGGGTATATAAGATGAAACACCACGTAGACGTATGTATATGTATATTTTATTGCAGGTCAAAATGTGTTTTCTTTTATATATAACCATTAGAGTATTACAACGCTTTTATCCGCATCAGCTAGATATTCGACACCTTTATACACATAATTAACATTGAGTTGCACACCTGACACTAATTAATTCATCATTTATGCACTATTAAGTACCTATATTTCATAACTCTTGAATATACATTTCTTACATTAGATATAATATCGCACGCGGGTATAATCTATATAAATACATTAATTTACTTAATAATACAGTATGACTTATAATATGAATACAGATAATCATTCAGCTTTGCAACTTAATATACAATATATATATATATATATTGTGACGTTGCCGTTTCGCGCGCGTCCGCCGAATCCCTCTCCGATCGAAAAGCGCGGGCTAAAGGGCTGCGCCAGTCGAATAATTGCGAGAACCGTACCGTTATCTCCAGAGAGGCGTCATTAATCGAGATTTCGTGCTTAATATTAATTCCGTTTGTTGTTTCTTTTTGTATGATGATTTGAGTTGGGAGCCTCACCGGAAGAAAGAGCGGGAAGTCAGTAAAATATCACGGAAAATATCATCGTCAATCAAGGATGACCGCCGAGGGGCAAGGAGCCAGCAATCCGAGAAATCAAAGCATCTAACGTCTAGCTACGTCACGGCGGGATCAGGACCCGCACACGTGATGCGCAACACACGGGACAGAGAGAGGATCCTCGCGCAAGGACACAGGCCCGTGCGGATCCGGTCCCCGCGGAGGGGCTGCAATCCTGCCCCCGATGGTGTGACACGGCCTCGGAAAAGACGAAAAGAGGGGTGGCGGCGATACTTCCGGCCAAGCCGTTCGCCCTAGACCTCGCGACGGCCCCGCGGAAAGGGCCCCAGCGAATTATTGTTTGTAATACCGGGGGCGCGCGCACCCCCGATACGACCGTGAACGCGTTGCCCGCCGGCCACAGCGCGTGATAACGCGTGATTGGTCGCGATAATACGCACCCCGTGTGCGCAGCCCCGGATGGCCCAGAGGTATCGATTCTGGATCGCGACGATCCAGGATCAGACTGGCGTGAGCTCGCGTGCGGAACAGCGATTTTGATATAGAGGCGATATTACAAAGGCGAGAGCAAGCGAGAGCGATTGCGGTCACGAGCGGAGAGGACCCCGGCGATCTCGAAGGGCGGACTATCTGTGAGTGGGAGGACATCGTCATCCCGAGCCGTTCCGACGGGAAGAGAAGTACCGGTGAGGTTATCCTTCGCCATATTCGCCACTCGCGATCGCGCCCGGAATCGTTTCGTTCTGTCGTCGTCGCCGTGAATTCGTACTTTGGTGTACGGGATAAGCCCGATGCTTTAGTGTAGATTTTCGCGTCACGGCCACGTCGTAAAGCGATTCGAGCCCCGGAGCCTCTGTCGTAACCCGACCGATTTCTTAATATTAAAAGATAAAACAAGTAAAGTAGAACAGAAAAGATTGAGAAAGAGCTGACTAAAACAAAGCATTAGAATCAGGGAAAGAGTCCAAGGAAAAGTAATTAAGAAAGAATAAAAGTAATAAAAGATTATTAATAAAATAAAGTAAAGATACGTGACTAAAGAGAAGGAAGTCACGGTCAAGTTCTCGGAAGCTGAGTAAGCAGCTGACGAGACAGCTGACGAGCGGAGCACGAGACATGCTCCGGTCAGGGACACCACACTCCTCCCTAATCAACGACCTAATTAATTAATATATATCGAACGCGAGATGCACCGACGCTAGCTCAGTAATATAGTTCATTAACATCGCTCGCTACTCGCTCGCATATATCAATAGTATCGAAGTACCGTACGTATCGCGCCCGACTATTATAATCGCGATTAAGTGAAAGTGTACGGAAGAATCTGTGAAATATATCAATTTATACCTAACGTTCGGGAGTGTCTTATTTCGAACGTGGATCCTAATCCTTTGGGCGTATAAATCCCTAAAGACCTCTTCCTTAGCGGCTAGAGGCACAACACCTCGAAAGTATAGGTTTCCGCGGATCGAGACATTACCTCGCGTTTTTAATAAACCGTGTGTCGTCTCTCTGGAGATTCGGATTCCGTAGATTACATTTGCGTTGGTTCTCGCACGTCTAGCGTTTAAGTCTCGTTCGTGCTGTATGTCAGTCGTTTGAGTGTGAGTGTGATTCGCGTCAATTTGTTATATTACTTTTATCTTTCGTTTGCGAATCTTCGCGTCTAAACTTTGCGTGCACGTCCGGTGCCACTTTCCTTCACAATTATTGTACGGGTTACGTGAGAGTGTGAATCGCGTAAATTCGACGTATTGTGTCGGTTGTAAAGCACCGCGTCTCGAAATTGTGAGCGCGTTTTGTGAGAATTTCCTCGCGATTCTTGCATGAATTGCGTGCATGTGTGCCGAGCATTCGATTCTGCGTAACATGTCCGTCCGAAATCGAAGCATGTCCGCGTTGTATTAATTGCCTGTTAATCTTAAGTTGCGTATTAATAAGTTAGCGGTAATAGCGGGCGATAAGGTCGCCGTTGGTGAGGTGATATCGAGAATTGATTCGGGCTTGCGCCCGAATTATAGAGGAACGCAATAATCAATTTCTTCGCAGTGCGAGGCCGATCTAACGGGTCGGTCTCGGTGTACGCACTCCGGGGTTTCGCGCCCCGCTTCTAACACTCAGTCTCGCAGCCGCGTTTCTTTTACCGCCGCCGTATATCCGCGCGGTTTATCATTACTATTCTCGAGGAGCTGCGGCTCCCGCTATTATAATAAATCTGTTAATTTCTTTGTTTAATTGGCGAGTTTCTTTTCAGTTGTGTTTGTCATTTCCGTAATTGTCGCCTCTTGCATAAATTATCGTGTTAGGACAACACTCGCCCTGCCCCTCTACCGTTAGGCAAGTTAGTCAGCCCGTGGCGAATTCCGGCAATTTCTTTCGCGTTTATTTCGCGCTTATTTCGCGTGTTTCGCGAATTGATACGTGAAAGATCGTATCTGGCGCCCAAGTTTGATTCTCGCGATTATTTCTCGGATCTCGTCACGGTACGCGCGGAACTCCTAACATCCCGTTCCCACCTGGCGCGTGGATCTTTTTCTCCGTTTTCCCGTTTTTGTCAACGACCATTCCGCATCTCCCGTTCGGCGAATTAGCTCCTGTTCGTCGGCGCAATTTACATCCGCGCGACGGAGAGAACGAGTCGGCGGCCGCGTTTACCGCTCAGCCGCGAGACGGGAGAAGTCGTCGCAATATATACAGGATGTCCTAGACCCGTACACCCCTTTTCTTTCAAAAACTAAGAATTTTAGAGAAAAACGTTTTGAACAAAAATTGTATGGTTTTCAGGGGAACATAAGATGGTGTCATTGGTTTGACCTTGGATGGCATCGTTAAGGTCAAGTCAAGGACACCTTTAATTTCTTAAATAGTGTTCGGAAGTCGACTTCGACGAGATCGCCCGAAACTGAGAGAAACGCTCAGAGATGAGCGAAAAGCGATGTGTAACGCGAATCCGTAGATCCGCTGGAGGATAAGGAGATGTTCAGAAAATACTCGAGTGTAGATTGTTTTCGTTTTCTTTAGAATACTAGGAGCGAGCGACGGCACGTATTCCGCGAATCCGACGGAAATCTTCAAAATGTCCTGTTAATGACTGCCCTTTCTCGCGGTTCGGAAATCTTGATTAAGAGCTTCTTGCTAGAAACTCTCGCGAGAACGGAAATCTTGACCGCGAACGCTGGATGGAATTTAGCGCGAGGCAGAGGACATTCGCGATGCGGATAACGAGCGTCGACTCTCGAACTCCAAACAATTAACTTTCACAATATCTGAGCACTAAATAATGAAAGAACACGAATTGAGATATGACCAAATTGCTCGCCGCGAGAATATGAGTGCGATATTATGCGAGACAATTCGGACCGAATTTGAGACGAGTAAGCCTACTGCATACGCGACACGAGCGAGAATAAGCGAAATGCGAAAAGTCGATGAATTTCGACCGGCTCGAATCGTTGTCGTAGGCAGACTGAATAACGACGGAAAAGAGTCGCGGTCGACCGATTTCCATAATCAAGCGACGCGGCAGCGTCGCGACGCCAAGTATATAAAAAAAACGTTTCGGCTTGTCAACGGTTTGCCTATGTTGCCTATGTACAGGGGCCGCGACGCTACCAAGTAACTTATCCGGAGTTTTACGTCTAATAAACTTTCGATTAAAATTCCTCAGGAACCAAACCGTTAATCAAAAATCTAACGGCACTTTTCTTATACAATGTGGATGCAAGCTTTCGATTGCGATCAGTTTGAATAAGATTGGTGCAGTCAATCCTCAGGAATGATAATCGTATACCAGAAATGTGACATTTTTCGTTCTTCATCATTATCATAATAATAAGATAAGTTTCAGACTCTCACGTACGTATGCTCGCACGCACACACGCAAAGCGATTTTGTCCCTCAAGGCGCGTTCATATCGCTCATGTACGATAATTCTTTCGTGTATTACTCTTTTATAAAATTATAATTTAAAAAATTTATAATAAATAAGAGAGAGAGAGAGAGAGAGAGAGAGAGAGAGAGGGAGAGAGAGAGAAAGAGAGAGAGAGGGAGGGAGGGAGGGAGGGAGGGAGAGAGAGAGAGGGAGGGAGAGGGAGAGAGAGAGAGAAAGAGAGAGAGAGAGAGGGAGGGAGGGTGAGAGAGAGGGGGGAGGGAGGGAGGGAGGGAGAGGGGTGAGGGGAAAAGAGGGGGAGAGGAGAGAGAGCGGGGGGAGGGAGGGTGAGAGAGAGAGAGGGGGGAGCGGGAGAGGGGGGAGCGGGAGAGAAAGCGGCATAGAGAGAGAAAGCGAATATGTGTATATGTACACCCCATTACGCCACATGTTCATACCGCCAAATAAGTAAACAAAGACGCGTGTCGGCATGCGGCATATATAGCGCTATTATATTGTGTATGGAATGTCTCACTTTGTTGTCATTCATATAGTGACAGATCTTCAGAGTCCGTTGCCGCTCACGGACGGGAACGGATGTGTTTAGACACGTTACGCGTGTGTCCTTCGGACTTTATTTTTGAGTTTCTTCCTCTCCTTTAGAGGAATTTTTCCATTTGTTACTCCCATTTGTTACTCCCAACCTGTTTTTGGCCGGATTATACCGATCCAATTAGATCGGATGTGGCCACGATAAGAAAAAGAAGAAGAAGATATAGTGACAGCGAGTAGGCAACAGCTCCATGTGTCGTTATACACGATCGCGAAAATTATTAAAAGATATCTGAAACTCGATCTCTATAATAATTAATAATTAACGATTCACAAGCGATTGCTATTTGTCGAAGCAGATATTAATTTCGTGTGATTTATTGTTATATATTGTAACCGTTAATTTCTTTATTTAATTATTTAAATAATTAATTATTTATTCGGCGGGCGGTTCTTCGGTGCCCACGGCACACCTTCGGCGCGTACCTCAAATATCGATCCCGATATCTCGAAAAAGCCAATATATCACCAAATAACCGAGTTGGGCGCCAGGTACGGTAGGCCGCACCATTCACGATAAACGCAACACCGAAAGACAATTTCGAGATCGATAATTAACGCGACGGCAAAATTCCGCGGCTACTCAGTATACCCGAAATGGTAGAGGGGGAGGTTCGGGGGAGACGGGAGAAATTCTGAGAGTCGAGAACACGGGAGCGAAAATTAGCATTCGATAAATTAACAGTAAAGATAACAATAATATATTATAAAAATAAAAGAAACCAGAGTATAGAGCAGTTCACATACAAAAGAATAGCCTTTGATGACAGTGGTTATTTTACAGGCGAATTCGATATTTTATTTCCGCGGAGATCGGCACGACCGTGCGCAACAGTATTAAATTACCGGGCGTCTTACGCGCTTTAACTCGACTTTTCGGCCGCGAGGATTTCTGCCGTACGAGACTTAATCAGGCCGCGACAACTAAAGAAATCTCTCGAATGCGCCGGTAACTACTTTACGCACGCCCGTGAATCCGCTTCAATACAATATAATTTTCCGGACTCGAATCGGTCCTTTAACACAGCTCGTGGCACCGGAATGTGCCTCAATAATATTAGCGACGACCTTTGCTTGAACTAGGCCACGTATATTTACTCGGATGACTCGCGAAAACTAACGACGGGGTCACAAACACCCGATAGATACTCTGTTCGATACCGGATAATTGTGCTTTCTCCTCGCTCTAATTACATATAGCGAGTACAAGATAACTGCTAATAATACACAAAATTAAGACGGAAACTATCGGTGACGACTGTGGTGTACGAGTCGTATAACGCAATACTTTGCGTGATCCGGAATATCGATCGCGCGAGCGTGAAAATCCCGATACTATACAATATGTAATAATTACAGACGCGAAACTAACATTAATGACTGTCGGCGGCGGCGAAATGAATAGAGAGAGCTTATTATATCTAATTCGGATGAGCGACGTGTGCCCGTCGGCCGTGCGACGTAATCTATCAAAAAAAAACATTCACAAAGCTAATTCACCAAAACGCGTGGCTCGACAACTATTTAGGGCGCGACTCATCCGAATTAATTACCTACAGATAAACGGCAACAAAATAGGTCGGCGACGCTCGTCCCACCGGCAGGAAGGTCTCGCTGCTTCCTCGATTGTTTAAATTTTTCTCGCTCTTCGGAAAACCTGCGTCCTCTCGGATAGCTCGCCGAACAGTGCCGAGCGAGAGTCCTGCAGGAGACACGCCGGCGCGATAAATCGTTATCGCGCCACTTGTGGCGCTTTCGCATTACGCAGGGCCGTCCTGCGATCCTTGCGATCCGTGTTGTCATCACGGCCGTGTTGGTGGTTCATCGCCCCGGAGTTCCTAAGATTTTCTGCTTTTTGGGCTTAAAGGTGCGGGCTTACGGCTGCGCCCGATCGGCTCTCTTTCCTATCTGGTTGGATAGGTTCCGGATTGAGAGTCCGCTCGCCGCTCCGTCCTTGGGACTCCCTCGCTTCGTGCGGGTGGAGTGGCCGCCCCTTTGGCCGGATTATTCCGGCCCTCCGCGCTCCTTTCCTGCCATAAGAAATATAAATTTACCGGCAGCGATGTTTGTCAGCCATATAAAATGTTTTTAATTTAAAACAAATACGACCTGGCGTCTCCTGCTTCCTGGGTGTCCTGGACTCCCGCTCTCGGCCGTCACTCTTCTCTCTTCCTTCCTCTCTGCCGGATGGGATCCCGCCGCTCGATCTCGTGCCGACAACCATTTCGCGGGCTCATTTAGAGCTTACAGTTTCGATAAATATTACTACCAAAAGTCAGATCTCGTCGATCTGACGATTGGGCCGCTCTCTCCCTAAATAGAGAGGACGCAGGCCCCCGAAAAACCGCCCCCGATCGGGTCATTCGACCCTTGTGACGGACGTCCCAAAAACGTCACGTCACAATATATATCTCGTTATATACGATCACAAAAATGATTAGAAAATATCTGAAACTCGATTTCTATAACAATTAAAAATTAATGATTCATAAGCAATTGCTATTTATCAAAGCAGATATTAATTTCGTGTGATTTATTGTTATACTAATATAAAGTAAGAATAATTACAAAAAGCAGTGAAATCCCACTAAAAAAAACCTCACAAAGGTAAAAAAAATACGCCAAGTATATATCTAAAAAATAATTTATAAAATATTTTTCCTAAATAATAAGAAATAAAAACTAAATATGAAAATCAATAGTTAACTAACCAAGTACTTAGAAGCAATTCAGTTTGTGAGAATTTGTAATTTGAAATAGTATTTGTCATAAAATCAAATTTGTATTTATAGAAATGTTATACACAAATTCTCTGCATAAAATTAAAACGCATTATATTTTTATTAAGAGAAACCTGAGTTTCAAAATAAGTTCAATAGAAATATAAAAAAATTTTAATTAAAAAAACTTGGCGCTGCTAAACTAAACATGCTAAAATTAGTGTATATTTTAATACATTCACATTGCAGTTATTGTGATATAACTAAATTAAATATAATTCTAATATAAATTTAGATCTAAATTAAATTTATTGTTTGTTGATTTTAATATATATTTAAAAGTTAGCAGCGCCAAGTTTTTTTAATAAAAATTTTTTTATATTTTCTTATTTCTATTGAACTTATTTTGAAACTCAGGTTTCTCTTAATAAAAATATAATGCGTTTTAATTTTATGCAGAGAATTTGTGTATAACATTTCCATAAATACAAATTTGGTTTTATGACAAATACTATTTCAAATTACAAATTCTCACAAACTGAATTGCTTCTAAGTACTTGGTTAGTTAACTATTGATTTTCATATTTAGTTTTTATTTCTTATTATTTAGGAAAAATATTTTATAAATTATTTTTTAGATATATACTTGGCGTATTTTTTTTAACGTACACTCCTCGTTAAGGGGGACGCAAGGCCGGGTACTAACCTGCAACAACCAAGAAGTCGGTTAGGTAGGGCGCCGCAGGTGAGGCGTGCGGAGGGCGCCACCGGCAAGTCCAGGGTTAGAGTAGGGACCGGCTGGGTGGCGCCGCGCAGGCGCACGGGCGGAGCTAGGCAGGCGGGGTTCTATCCCGCGCGCGAAGCGTGTCGGCGTCCGAGGAAGGAGGACGCGGAGCGCGCGGGAGGGCTTCAAAGTCATCCCTACTGTCCAAAGATAGCCCCGACAATTCCGGTAATATAACTTTACTAAGTAGCTTGTGCGGGGCGTGTTGAACTGTCATCCATCCCGTCACAGTTATATAACCATTATAGTAGAGGGGAACCCAAATGCTAGCCAATGGATCCGTAGGAGCAAACGTGGAAAAGTCTGTTCCTTTTGGCACACGAAACGATATTTTCCTTGGAGAGGTTCCAATTGCGCAACATGGTGTAATCGTTAAAGATTCTTTGTCAGGTCCCCAAATCTGCAGCTGTATTGCAGGGCAACGGGAATGGCCAACAATAGCAAAGGTGAAGCATCCTCCAATTATACGACAAGGTCTATTAATACCATTAAGACCAATATCTTGCGCCTGGATTTCCTTACTAACAGCTCCAAACTGAGCAACATAGTCATATCGTAGGGTATTGGATAAACCACCCCTTCGACGACGAACTCGCCTTCTTGGCATTCTGTGTATCTTAGCAATTGCAAAGCAACTGAGCCCCCAAACCACGACAAGGTGATACACTTATGGGGGAAAAGGTGGGCTCACCGCTTTATTGTAGATTCATAAAATATGCACACGTTAATTAACACACGATTTACGTCTTTATAACTACATGAACTCGGTCTTGACCTCAATACACACTCCCCAAGTATTGGTAAATAATAATAACAAGAAGAGATAAAAACCTCCATCTTCACCGATGTATGGCAAATGGCTCAGCCCCCAGAGTTGGAAAGAGGAGTGTACGTTAAGGGGGACGCAAGTTCGAATGTTCGAGAATATTGGTGTTTGTAACACTTTTTCTTTCTAAGAAGAATGCGATCACGCACCTTTTTCTTTGTTATGATCACGCGGTCACGCGCCGATCGGCTGATCGCGACGATGTTTATTCTCGCTCGGGTTTTGATCGCGGCTCTTAACGT
Organism: Formica selysi; assembly: GCA_009859135.1. Taxonomy (NCBI): domain Eukaryota; kingdom Metazoa; phylum Arthropoda; class Insecta; order Hymenoptera; family Formicidae; genus Formica; species Formica selysi. Next base: position 95,058 of record WHNR01000057.1, on the reverse strand, counting down.
TCAGATTTGTCGGTTGAATTTACAATTTAAATTTATCGATTAAATTCAACGTTTCAATTTTGAACAAATGGAATCCCCTATTTTTTATTGCATATTCTTATAGCTTATGTCGAGAGCTTTCCAAAACACTATAATAAAGTATTTTTTCATTAAGTACTTTTTGAGTTATTTTATATTTTAATCTGACATATTTTGATAGAAAAAATAAAATATCTCGTAAAATATTTAGTTCTCGATAATCTTACCGTAATACTTTTATGTACAGAATAATGAGACAAATCAATTAGTAAAAAAATAATTGTTTTTAAGAAAAAGTATGTAATTATTTATAATGTATTTTTTTAAACAATTATTTGTTTTTTTCTTTACACTAATTGATTTGTCTCATTATTCTGTACATAAAAGTATTACGGTAAGATTATCGAAAACTAAATATTATACGAGATATTCAATTTTTTTCTATCAAAATATGCAGATTAAAATATAAAATAACTCAAAAAGTATTTAATGAAAAAATACTTTATTATAGTGTTTTGGAAAGCTCTCGACATAAGCTATAAGAATATGCAATAAAAAATAGGGAATTCCATTTAAGAAATTAAAGGTGTCCTTGACTTGACCTCAACGATGCCATCCAAGGTCAAATCAATGACACCATCTTATGTTCCCCTCAAAACTATACAATTTTTGTTCAAAACGTTTTTCTCTAAAATGCTTAGTTTTTGAAAGAAAAGAAGTGTACGGGTGGTCTAGGACACCCTGTATATATATATATACAGGGTGTCTCACAATCTCTGTACAATATTTTAATAGCGTATTCTAGAGGCAAAATGGAATCAAAAATCTTAATACTAAAATATCGAGGCTACAATAGTTTTTGAGTTATAAATGATCAAAATTCGCCTATAATATTACGTAGAATTCGCGCTCTCAGGCTCGTAACTACATTTACACACGTACTGATTTGTCATCTGTTATTGCTAACAGATAAAATAAATAAATTGACTTCCACAAAACTTTTTCGCGCGATCAAAACAAAAATAAACTTCATTTCTTAAATGTATGAAAATATTTAGTTTATATTTCTATTTAAATATAATAATTAATCAACCATTAAAATTATTATTTAAGAAAAAATTAAATATTTTACATACAACATTTATAGTTCATTAATATCAGCTGACCATCGTACATAATATTTATACACATAAGAAACAATAAAATCAGCTGTGCAGTAAAAATCAATATTATCTGATTCGTAAAATCAATAATATCAATAATAGCTGACAGAGATCAGTACGTGTATATGTGTAGTTACGGATCTGAGCGCGCGAGCTCTACGCGATATCATTGGCAAACTTTGATCGCTTATAACTCAAAAACTAATGCAGCCTCAAAATCTTTGTATTAGAATTTTTGACTCTGGTTTATCTCTTGAATACACTATTAAAGTATTGTACGGAGGTTGTGAGACACCCTGTATATATACATATATATGTCAAGAAGCAGCTTTCGGGACGCTTTCTAAACATATGATTTTTGTGGATAATAATGTAGCAAATTCTGTTTGGAAGACTTTTCCGTCAACGGAAATCAGTATTTTTGGAAATATTCTGAAATTTATACGGATTGGCAGTTATGAGGTCAATCATATTTTTAACTAAAGTGACAAGCATTTTTTTAGTTAACGTTTGCATTCTATAGATTTGACATTTACTAATAGTTTTTGATCAATTTTGTGTTGTAAAATGAAAAAACCACTAAATAATGTACAATTTTTTTTGCAAGTCCTTAATTCTGCCATTTAACGAATTATTCTTTAGAGGAAAGATAATTTTCAGACTCTCCATCTTTTGAATAAAAGAAAGCGAATAATTTCTTTTTACTGAGTTCTTTTTAATTCCACATGAAAAATTATATTAATTGTAAGTGTAATGAATTACTAAGATGCAGTATTAAGTAGAAAAAGGACAAAATTTCGTATAAAAATGCAGGTTCTGACTTCTCCACCGTTTCATCAAAATTACAATATATGCTAGGGCAGCTTTCAAGTCTTATAATTTTAAATATAACATTTCAAACAAAGTTAAGTTCGTATAACTGTCGTATTTTTGAAAACAAAAATAAATGGTTAAAAAAATTATAGCTTTAGTTTACTTTCTCTTCAAAAAGAAAAAGATCAAGAATTTTCCTAATTGGAATTAATATTCAGATACTTTGATTTTTCCTTATTAAAAATTAAATGATTTGAAAATATATATTGCCAAAGTAATCATTTAAAGAAACTTAATAATTTCGGTCTTTCCTTGTCGAAAATTAAACGATCTGGAAACTGCCATTTCGCTGCAATATATAGACCTGGAAACTACCACTAGAGCGAGAATTTTAATACTTTCCTAAATGTGATTCAAATATTTTATAAAAATGTTGTTATGCATGTTTTGCTTTATATTTTATTATCATCATGTGGTATTATCCGTTTAACATGATCCATGACTTTTATTTTGCACATCAGTTTTTGTCAATCTGCGAAAAGAAATCAGTTGTTTAAATAAATAAGAAGAATTCGTAAGAACTGAATCATGTTTTAGAAAATTACGGAAACCACTCTTTTTTAAGATGGGCAAATCTCTATCAAAGTGATCACTTTAAGGAACTTAATAATTATGGTCTTTTTACAAATTTTTCAGTTTACGCTCATATCGCCCGTGTCAGATGATATTTGTGCGTGATTTTGATAAGTTTGTTTTTTGCAGTGGACTGTATATTATACTCGAATGCTCACTTGTAATTGAAAGAAAACGGACCGCGAGGGAGGGGGGGGGGAGGAGAGAGAGAGGGAGAGAGAGAGAGAGAAAACGTCATTTATTACGCGTTCTGGGATAAATCCCCTAAACCGCTCAAACAATAACACAAAAGAAATTAGTGGTAAATACAAGAAAATAAACAGTAAATAATCAAACGCAGTTAATAATAATGAAGAGTAAGCGGTAAATACAAGGTAGTAGTTAAATATACGGTAGCCGTTACAATGGCAAAGTGTGAGTATCAGTACATAGACATCAGCCTGAGCATAATCAGAAGGTTTGTCGGAGAAATAGGTAGAGGTGATGTACACTACTGACCACCTGTAACGACAGTGTGATCGAGCAAGTGCGCATCGAATCTGTTTTTGAACACGGTTGATGAGAATTCATCGCATAAGCACTGCGGAAGACGATTCCAGAACCTTATTGCACTGAGTCTGAAAAAGCGCCTGAAGAATTCTGTACCACATTGAGGCACCAAGAGAAGGTCGTCGGCCGCCCTAGTAGCTCTAGAGGGCGCCTGGGCTCTGATGGTGAATAGCCTGAATAAAAGATCAGGTTGCTGAGTTTTGAGAATATTAAAGAGAAGGCAGGCAACAAGATACTCCCTCCTAGTGTCGATCTTGAGCCAGCGAACCCTAGCATAATATGGCGAGATGTGCTCATCGGTCTTGACGCGAAAGATGAATCTGATGCATTCATAGCACGATATAGTTTCAGGTTGAGTTCTGCAGTTATGTCCGTGAAAGCAGCACTGCAGTAATCCATGTGTGGGTTGATAAGGGAGACGACCAGCTTTGTTTTTAATGCATCAGGTAGTAGATGTTTGCATAATTTGAGCTGATGCAGCGTGAAGCGTACTTTGTTCGTAATGTGCGAGACCTGCCGATCCCAAGATAGGTTGTTCGCAATCCATACTCCCAGGTATTTGACGTGATTAGAATATTGCACACTAACTCCGGCGATAGTTATCCTTGGAATTGCGGTTAAATCAATGACGTTTATATATCTTGACGTGCCCATTATAATTGAATGCATCTTGTTGGCGTTTAGAAGCAGTCTGTTAGAGGCGGCCCATGTGAGGATGGAGTTATTGGAAGATTGTATTTGCAGTGTTTCATCACGTGTCTAAGATCAAACAGATAGAGTGTGAAGAGTAAAGGACCAAGTACTGAGCCCTGCGGTACTCCCATCCTGACAAAGGCAGGAGGAGTAACGTAATCGTTGACCCTATCACAAACGGCTTGAGATCTACCAGTCAGGTAAGAGTGAATTCACCTTAAAACAGTTGCCGAGAAATTGAGGTTTCTGAGCTTGCCAATGAGAGTGTCATGTTCATTATCATCAAACGCCTTGGAAAGGTCGAAGAAAACGGAGACAGTGACCATCCTGTTGTCAGCAGCGTGCCTCATCAAGCATTCTGATAAAACATGTCTGCGTTGAGTTGTGTTGTCGGTAGGCTGACTGGCGGGAATCAAAAAGATTATGATCTGTCAGGTAGAGACAGATCTGATCACTGTGAGAGAGAGAGGGGGAGAGAGAGAGAGAGATTGATTAATCTTTATTAGCTTTCTCAGCTATTTGTAATACAAATCTAGTTTACATTAATTACAATATACTCCTTTAACATTCACTTAAACGGCACAATTCTTTTATTCCGCTTTATTTCAGCTGGCAAGGCGTTATACATTTTCACTCCTTTGTAAAACATACTCTTTTGCGCACTCCTTGTTCTGCGATATTTTATTGCAATATCCCCAGCTTGTCGTGTTTGTCTTTCACTCTCCTTTTCCACAATTTATAATCTATTTCTTAATTGCTCCGGTAACATGTTCCTTAAAATCTTAAAAATAAATATACACACATTATAATATAGCCTCTGTTTTATGGACATAAACTGCAGCGCTTGCAGCATACGCTCCACTTTGGTGTGTCTATCACATTGCAATATGATCCTCATGGCCCGGTTTTGTGCTTTTTGCAATTTACTCAGCTGTGTTTCTCCCATATCAATTAACAGCGTCGCACAATACTCAAAGTGAGGCGCTATGTTCGAAATCGAACTCAAATAAATAAAACAGCAATTATTATAACGAGCGTGATAATAAAGCGCGACTTAATCACGCTCAAAAGTTGGCGCGCTGGCGGACATCTCGCGCAGCGACCGGCTCGCCGCGAATCAGAGCGCGCGTGAACAGCCCGCGGCATCGCTCGTGCCATTCGAAGCGGGCCACGCAGCGGTCACCCGAGAGAGCCAAAATTACAAACAAATGAGAATAACAACGTTCAATTTTAAATAATCATCGCAAACAACAGCAAGCTCGATCTTTCGCGAAAAACATGTCGAATGTTCTAGAATAAGAAAAAGAACGGTTGTATAAAAAGCTCTCTCGGGGAACCGCCGGGCGCACTCGATCGAGATTCGTCCGTGACAGTGTGTGATTTCTTTGTACGGAGACGTTCGCTAGCAAAAGTTAAAGTAGCTCGCTTTTCTTCTGTTAACCATTGCTTGTGGTTCGCGAAATCTCGCGTCTTCGAGAATATTCGTAGCTCGCGAATATTCGTTACAGAATTCTATCCGTCGCTCGCGGGTTATTCCGTCGCTCGCAGAATCGCTCCGTTTATACCGTCGCTTGCGGTATTCGATATATCTGTCGCTCGCGGAGATTATCGTTGCGCTCCCGGTCGCTCGCCGGAGCCAGACACGGTTAAGATTAGCTCAAATCTTATCGAACTAAATCTTGTGAACTATTTATTGTTTTAAATAAATTGACTGCCTTTTTTACAAAACACTATCGTGTCCATTTCACGCGATCCTCGGGCTGCCGAGTTCACTCGCGCACACGCTACAATTGTCTTATATACAATACATCTAGTGTATGCCGATATATAATTACCTATTCTATTAAAAAAACTCGTTTTTTTCTCTATTTTCTTTAGCATATAATTACAATGGTCTTTAAATCGTAGTCTATCGTCAATAATTATGCCTAGGTATTTCATTATTCCCACACGTTTAATCTCAGTTCCATCCAAACATTTCAATGTTATATTACCTCGCAGTTCTTTTCTTATACTTCTAATAATCATATATTTCGTTTTTCCTGCATTCATTTTTAACTTATTTATATTTATCCACTCTTCTACTATAGTAAATGCCATATTCATTTTGCCCTCTAATTCCGCGCTGCTTTCTCCAGTTACATATATTAACGTATCATCTGCAAACATTTTTATACCACATCCTTCTGGACAGATTTTTATTATATCATTTATATATACTATAAATAACAAAGGTCCTAATACAGATCCTTGTGGTACTCTATATTCTGTGGTCATTAATTTAGACCATTTATTATTAAATTGAACCTGCTGTGTTCTATCCTTTAAATATGATCTTAACCATTCTATAACCATTCCCCTAATTCCATATTGATATAATTTCTCTAATAATCTTTCTCTATCTATTGTTTCAAAGGCTCGCTTAAGATCCATGAAAATTACCTCTACCATTTTTGCCTCACTAACTATCAATTTCCATTCATCAATGACTGTTTGAATCGCTGTTTCACACGAATACTGTTTTCTAAAGCCCGACTGATGTTCTGTTATAATACAATTATCTTCCAAATACGTTTCGATTCGCTTTTTAACTACTAATTCCAACACTTTTTCAAATATTGGTAACATATTTATAGGCCTAAATTCACTTGCTTTTCTAGCTTTCTCTATTTTTGGAATCGGTATTATTGTAGACATTTTCCAACCTTTTGGACAGCAACCTTCCTTCAAAGAATTATTTATTATATTAACAAATTCCTCTTTTATTACGCAAAATACCTTTAATATATCGCTAGTTATTCCCTCCTCTGTACCTTTCTTTTTCGGTAGTCTCATAACAATTTCCTGTAAATGCTCTATACTAATCATTTCAAAATTTTCCATAATTCCCTCGTTTTCAATAACATAAATAATTCTTTTACATGCACTCCCAGGTTTACTCCCATTTATAGATTTTACTATACTATTAATACTTTGTATATAATATAAATTAAATTTATCTGCTATATTGCATCCTTCAGTGCTGTCTAATATTTCAAAATCTATATCCTCTACTTCCCTCTTACCTCCTGGTTCGCCGCTAATTATTTCTTTTAGTGTTTTCCACATAGATGTAGGATTATCTTTATTAAGATCTATCATATTTTCATAATGTTCTTTCTTCTTTGTCCTAATTAATTTAACTACTGTATTTCTTTCAATTTTAAATTGCAACCAATTTTGTTCCCGACAATTGTCAGCATACAATGTCTTCCTATATGCCTCATCCGTTTTGGCCGCTGCTTCTCTTACTTCATCCGAAAACCACTTTTTCCCTTCCCATATTCTCGGAGTTCTAAAATTTTTTTAGGTGCTGTAGCGTCCAACGCATTTACTATACTATCAACAAATTTCTTCGTTCTCACACTGACATCCATATCTTGGTTTTTCTCTAATTTATTTTCCACTAATTTAATAAATTCATCTATATTAAACTCTCTATAATTCCTAAAACTAAGTTCTCTATATTTATTATCAATTTTATTCGCATTCAATTCAACTTTTAGCCACGCATGGTCCATTATTTTAAGTTCTTGCATTACCAGTGTTCGGAAGTCGACCTCGACGAGATCGCCCGAATCTTGAGAAACGCTCAGAAATGAGCGAGAAGTGGTGTGTAACGCGAATCCGTAGAACCGCTGGAGGATAAGGAGAGTTCAGAAAATACTCGATTGCAGATTGTTTTCAATATTCGTTTAATTTTGAATAATAGGAGCGAGCGACGGCACGTATTCCGCGACTCCGACGGAAATCTTCAAAATGGCCTGTTAATGACTGCCTTCGACGCGTTTCGGAAATCTTGCAGAGCTTCTTGCTAGAGGCTCTCGCGAGAACGGATATCTTGCACGTGGACGCCGGATGTTGCTTGGCGCGAGGCAGAGGACATTCGCGGAACGGTTAACGCGCGTCAACTCTCGGACTCCACACTCTTAACAATCACAAACTCAATAAGTATAGAGCAGGTAGTAATACAGACAATGAGGCGTCTTTCGCACTGAGTTCGATGCTCGATCGTATACTAGAATGTCGGTTGAGAATTTACAACGAGAATGACGAAAGCGCATACGACACGAGCAAATTAAACAACAGCAGCACGAATGGTCTATGAGTACCGCAACACGACACGAGCGAGAATACGACACGAGATAATATCATACGAGAAATTATGATCGATTGCTATCGACCAGCTCGAATCGTCGTCAGCGGCAGACTGAATAACGACGGAAAAGAGTCGCGGTCGACCTATTATTTCCATAATAGGATATTTTCGGCGCCGAACGTTCGAGAATATAGGTGTTTGTCACACTTTTTCTTTGTTATGATCACGCGATCACGCGCCGATCGGCTGATCGCGACGATGTTTATTCTCGCTCGTGTTTTGATTGCGGCTCTTACCGTTCAGATTTGTCGATTGAATTTACAGTTTAAATTTATCGATTAAATTCAACGTTTCAATCTTGAACAACCTGCACTTCTATTTTATTATTAGCGAAAATTAAATCTATAATTGTCTTACTATCTTTCGTAATTCTCGTCGGTTTATTTACATATTGTTTCATGCCTAAGCTCAACATTGTCGTTTGTAACTTCCTTGTATAAAACGAATCTAACATAATATCTATATTAAAGTCTCCTATTACCATACATTCTCCCCGTATTATTAACTCTTCTACTATATCCTCCAGAAATCTCATGAAATCACCATGCGATGTACTCGGTGAATGATATATTACCATTATTATTCCTCTATACAGTTTTTCTTTCACCTCAATTGCAGCACACCAACAATTCGATTCTAATTTTTTCACTAATACTATTTCATATTTAACATCATCCTTTATATATAAAACAACCCCTATATTTCTATTTTCAGCATCGCATTTAATTATACTATAACCTGGTACGTTCACTTCACTGTCTTCAATTTCAGTAGTCAATCTTGTCTCTGATAACGCTATGAATGCCGGGTTTATTTTCTTCATAATCTGATGCTGTATCTCATCTTTATGCGCCATCAAATTTTGCGCGTTTGTATACAATATTATTTCCGCTTCCTTCTGTAGTTGCTATTTCGCATCTTCCCAGCCGGCTCTCCTCTTCTCCTCCTGTATCGCCCTTTTAAATATTGGACATTCCGGGCTAAGGGCGTCGTGTTCATCACTTATCTTCAGGTTGTATGTTCGAATTTTAAACATACAATTTACACATTTTTTATTTGTCGCCGTACATTCAATCGCTTTATGATTTCTTGCACATTTGTGATATGTTTCATCTCGCGTACAATTTTTGCAATATGATAGTATCTCCAGCATTTAAAACATCTTTTAACATTAATGTGATTGAATATAGGACATTTTCTCCATCCTACATTTAGTTTCTCTTTTTTCAACATCAATTCATGCGTTTCTTCATCTACTTCAATAATTATCGAACCTTCTTCTTTTTCTCTTCTTCTAAGTTGATTATTATTATTTCTTTTTTCTTTAACTATTTTCTTCAATATTCGCATTTGGAATCCATCATTTATTGCATCAATTCTATTCTGCTTCTTGATTATTAAGTCATCATCATCCAATCTCATTTCTTCTTCGCTGACATTGATAATTTTTATTTTGGGCTTCATCTGTGGTGATTCCGTAACTTTGAAATTTTCTCCTAGTTTGTCCTGCACTGTGGCTTTCAACGTTTTCATTTCTTCTCCAGTTTCACAACCCATGATCACTGTCCCCTTGCTTTCTTTTTTTAGCTTCGTTATTCCCATCGCCATGTTTTTGATATCTACCTTTTCTTTTATCAATTTTTTTGTAACTTCACTTTCTTGTTGAATCTTGGGTTTGATAATTATAACATTCTCTTTCTTTTTCTCTTTAACCGCTTCACTATAGCTCCTTTGTTCCACATACTTGTTCCTCCTGTTGATCCACATACTTCTCCCTGTATCATTCTTCTCAACTCTTCTAGCAGTTCCTGCTTAACATTTCCCAATTCTTCTCGAACGATTTCCTTGACCATCATTTTAATTTTCTTCTTACATGCTGTTTCATCTTTTATTTCTTTTACAATTTTTACCAGCCAATCTATTTTTACATCAATAGTCGATGATCCACTCGCTCCTGATATTCTATTTGCACTACTTGGCGTCGTAAACGAACCTGTAGATCCTGTAGATCCTAGCCTGTCCCTGTTGCCCCCGGCCATTGCCGATGCCTTCTTCATATCTGCTTCACTTTCAATTGTAAATCTGTCAAATGGGCCAGAACACGGTACCAATTCTTGATTTTTATCGTAAATCCTATGCTTGCTTACACATCCTGGATGGTAAAACAGCTTAATACGATTCACCTGATAGCAAGACTTGCATGTCACCACCTGATTTTTTATTGTCTTTTTACATGCCGAGCATCGATATTCGGCATATTCATCGTCCATGCCGATAATTATCGGCCGAAACCGCTAATATCAGCGTAAGCAATCAGTCACCTCTGTTCCGCTGTCACACGTCAGCACTTTTATGTCCACCTTAAATGTGCCTACCTGTCTTTAAATGTGCCTAAATGTCTACCTGTCGTGTGAGACTTTGGTGTCCCAGACAGGAAATGCACTTCTCATGCCCACAAATCAGCATATCCCGGCTAGATAACACTCATGGCTAATGCCGGTCTATGCCGCTATGATTTGAATAACTTTCTATCACTCCCCGTAACTATTTAACCGTTTAAAAGTTATTACTTTTGCGGAGCGATGTTTGACACGTCTTCTCTACAGAGAGAGAGAGAGAGGGGGGGAGAGAGAGAGGGGGGGAGAAGGGGGAGAGAGAGAGAGAGAGAAGCTATTCCAGCCTGTCTTTTCCTAATGCTAGAGACAAAGAAATAAACAATATATAACTAATCAAAAATTAGATTAAAAAAGTGATATTTGGTACATATCTTTTTTATTTTTGTGTCTAGTTTTTTACAATACACTGAATATTACATTTTAGTGTAATAGAGTTCAATGTTTCTTTGTATATTAATTTTATTATTATTTTACCCGCTTTTAGACAATGTTTACTTTTTCTAACATCCGCACCTCTGAAAGTTTTTTTTTCGGCAACAGAAAAACAGATATTTAAACTTTGGACCTAGAATCCTATGAAGCACATATATCTAAAAAATTTGGCAATACAAGAGATATTACAATTGCGTTTAATAAATTTTATCAAAATATTAGGGAACTAATAACGTATTATATCTTATCACATTTGTCACAATATAAAAGTAATTATTAAATAAAAATCATATTATTTATAAAATTTTTATTGATACACACTTTGAGTTTTACTTCTTTTTTCAGGAAATATAATGTACAATAGAGATTTTGTTAAAAGATATTATAACATTATTTTATGTTAAACCAAGTTTATTTATGACATGTATCATATAAAAATGCGTTTTATTTACATTAAAATGTATTTAACATAATAGCTTGAAGTTCTACGATATATATATTTCTTATTTACTAAACTATAAATAACTAGCTGACAATGAATTACTCTGTTACAAATATTGCAAAAAATTCCTTGTTTATGCTCTATTGTGTAACTTAATAATTAAGAAAACAATACCTATTTCGTATAAATACTTTTTCTGAATATGTTAACGATCTTTGCACAGTCTTATTGTATCACAGTCTTACATCTTAAAAAAAATCTTTTTTAATGCTACACTCCGTTTCACAAGTTCATGGAACAGTTAGTTCGCAGATAGAAAATTTGTATTGTATTTTATAACATACTACAACCTCATCTAATATAAATATTTCTTCTGTATTTATTAACTACAACAGACGTTTTGTAATTTTATATCTATTATAAAAAAATCTTTTCTTAATATAAGTCCTATAAGTATATATTACCGTACTATACTTCTTCGCAGTTTTATGGATACTACAGAAAACTCTTTTCTCAAAACTGAATTATTGCTTAATATATTAATAAAAAAAGATTCAAAGCTTAACTGCATATATTATAACATAGAATTTGCCAATAAATGTATCTAAATTTTATTAGCCTCTTAACTGATAATTGTATTTTAATCCCAAATTATAAGAAATTAATTTTATCATTTTAATTATATAAAATTTGTGCAAAATAATTCTTTTATTGGATAAAGTTTCGAAAGGGCCCGTCTCCGATTTCGATGAAACTTTGTGAAAAGCTTTCTTTCAGGTTAAAATAAAAGCCCCTAAAAGGAATTTTGACGACTCCTACGAGAGTCATATTTTAAAAGAAAATGGTAAAAAGTATAATAATTGTGATAATTATTTACATTAGTAAATATCTCGCCAATGACTTTGACCTTCACATATGTTGTAAAGGTGAGGTTGCTGATTAATATTCACTTTGTTTTATTTGGCAGTCTCGTATAGTTTTTGAGATATTTAACGAAAAATATTTACCTAGTTATACGATTTTACATGGATTTATAACTTTCAAAGGTAATTATACAGAAAAAGGGCAATCCATACAACAATTGTAGGATGAATCTCGCTTCGCGTTGTAAAGTATATGCGTGGACACAGTGGGTTCCGCCCCCCCCCCTACGGGGGGGCTCCACTTCCGGAAGATATAACCTAACCCAAACCTACTTCCGATTTAGTTTCGCGTCCGAAGCACAGAGCGATATGGAATGGACCTCGCTTCACGCAGAAAGTTGCAAACCAATGTGAAATCGTTTAATTATAAACCTCGTCTCGCGTCCGAAGCACAGGGCGATATGGGATGGACCTCGCTTCGCGCAAAAAGTTATAAATCCATGTAAAATCATATAACTCGATAAACCTTTTTCGTTAAATATCTCAAAAACTATGCAAGACCGCCAAATAAACCAAAATGAATATTAATCAGCAACCTTACAACATATGTGAAGGTCAAGGTCATCGGCAAAGTATAAATGTAAATCCGCTAATGTAAATAATTATCGATTCAGTACCATTTTCTCTTAAAAAATGGCTTTCTTGTAGGAATCGCCAAAATTCCTTTTAGGATCTTTCATTTCAACCTGAAAGGAAGCTTTTCACAAAGTTTCATCAAAATCGGAGACGGGCCCTTCTTGGAACTCCACCCCTTTTATTAAACATGTTAATATTTAAAAATAAAATTTAATTAAGAAAACTTAACACTTATTTCGTACAGATATTTCTTCTAAATCTATCAACTATAATACTTTGCTCAGTCTTATACAGGGTGTCCCATAATTCGCGGATCACCCGCCATGTGCAGGTAGAGCACATGAAACCGAGAAAAAAAGTCCTTTACCATTTTGCGATTTTCGTAATAATTATTAAGAAATTAATTTAAAAAGATGGGCCAATCACAAGCGCGCGGCGAGAAGAGATTTCCTACTCAGGCGTTGCTCGGTGCGCGGCGAAGCGGTGGGAGGGGCGCTGTATACGGCTACGTACGAGCGAACGCTGAAGCCACGCATCTCGAACTATTCTCTCTCTCTCTCTCTCTCTCTCTCTCTCTCTCTCTCTCACTCTCTCTTTCTCTTTCCCGCGCGCGCGGCATAGGAAGCAGAGTTGGGCAAAAATCTAATTAACAATTACAAATTCCAATTACAATGTAATTCTTAATGCAATTAATAATTACATTTTATAATCGTTAATTATTGCAAACAATTACATTGTTTGCAATAATTAACAATGTAATTGTTTGCAATAATTAACGATTATAAAATGTAATTATTAATTGCATTAAGAATTACATTGTAATTGAAATTTGTGATTGTTAATTAGATTACATTTTTGCCCAACTCTGCTTCCTATGCCGCGCGCGCGAGAAAGAGAAAGAAAGAGAGAGAGAGAGAGAGAGAGAGAATAGTTCGAGATGCGTGGCTTCAGCGTTCGCTCGTACGTAGCCGTATACAGCGCCCCTCCCACCGCTTCGCCGCGCACCGAGCAACGCCTGAGTAGGAAGTCTCTTCTCGCCGCGCGCTTGTGATCGGCCATCTTTTTAAATTAATTTCTTAATAATTATTACGAAAATCGCAAAATGGTAAAGGACTTTTCTTCTCGGTTTCATGTGCTCTACCTGCACATGGCGGGTGATCCGCGAATTATGGGACACCCTGTATGTATAAAAAAAATACAGAAAATTATTCAAAATTTATTTTAAAACTGTATCACAAAAAACTTAATTATTATTTAACATATTAATAAAAAAAGCCTAGACCGCATACATTGTAATTCAACACAAAATTTGCAACTAAATATACCTAATTTTATTAACTTTTTTAACTGATAATTGTTTTTAACTTAAAATTATAAAAAACTTAATTTTATCCTTTTAATTGTATAAAATTTGTGCAAAAGAATTCTTTTATATTGAACATGTTAATATTTAAAAATAAAACAAAAATTTTAAATTCTTATCTAAATATTTTTTAGTTAAGTTATTATATATTATCGGTTATTCATAAGTTTTTAAAAAATATTGTTTATATTTAAAAATTTTTGGGATATATTTTTTTTCTTATATTTTTATTAATTATTAATCCGCGCCTTGCGGCTTTGGATAACTTCCAGTTTTTACATTTGTTATTCTGTCTTTGTGTGTTTGTGCCTTGTATTGTGTCGTGTGTTTCTTTTGTGTTTTCACAATAAATTAATAGTCAAAAATTCTTAAAATTTAACATATTTAAAATCCAAAAATCAAAACTTAAAATTGAAATTATAATTAAAATTAAATTAAAACTTAAAATTAATTAACATCAAAAATAAAACTAAAACTAAAACTAAAATTAAAATTAAGATTAAAATTGAAATTGAGATAAAATATACAAAAAACCAATAACTCCAAATTACTAAAATCAGACAAATTTAAAATTAACAACTAATATCTAAAGCTCAAAAACTCAATTGTTACGTCCAGCGGACTCCACGATTCTTTTCTTTCATCGTGAATAGAGATTAGCGGTACCTTAAGAGCGCACTACGTCTAGAAATAAACAAATGGAAACTGAAAGGCGAGACAAGCTTTTTGGAAACAAAAATTGAGAGGATATATGATACAAAAAGGAAACTAGAGCATATCTGATCTAAGAAGATAAGCAAATTAATCAGTAAATATTAACCACTAGAAGCTCGGGTGACAAATTCTCTTACGAATCTAAACCATGCTTGACAGCTCTCGTAATAAACAATTTCAGTACCAGGAATCCAAATGAAAAACAAAACGGACAGTAAAAATTATACCACGTGTGCTCGTCTGACAGATCTCCGTTACGCGATAGCTACGTTAAGATAAATTCAAGTAGATAATAATAAAAGGCATAACTCTTACTCAATTGCAACTCTCCATTGGGCGAAACCTAATTCTATAAACAAAAGCCTTCACCAATACCTAAGGTTCTAACATCTCCTATGCTAAAGGCAACGCCCCCAGCAACATCGGAGGGCGTGATTAAAATTCGTGAAAAAATATTAACAAAGCCAATGGAAAGGAGGAGCAAAGGGCTTAATATACTCCGAACTATTCCTCGCGGAGACATTACAGTTCATTAGGCATTACAGTTCCTTAGTCAGTACAGTTCATTATTTTTTTCAGTTCATTACAATTCACAGTTCACACTTCTATTCGTTTCTCGACTTTTGCTAGTTCTCCATAATTACTTCAACTACAGTTTTAAATTTTCATACAAATTTTAAGTGTCTCGAAACCGCATTGTTTGATGCAAGTTAGAAAAATTTAGACATTCAGTGCAAATTCGGAAGATCTTGTGCCAAGTGACTGCAGCGATTGCGAACCGCATTCCAACTAGCCAGGTCGAGCTCTAGCCGATTCATCGGAACTTGCCTCGCCCTTCGGAGCCTTTCATTGTCTGATTTTCATTTGTTACCAACGTACTTGATAAGTAGTAAGTGGTTTGAATGTTCTCAACTTTGTTTTCTTTTTCTTTCACATCTGTGTATTTGAAATAATTCTTGGATTATTAATTATAATAAATCAATCAGTAACTTCAATCATTTACGTTTCAATCTTAACTTACTTTCCTATTCGGCCTTCTCTCTTTTAGTCCTTTTAACTCCTTCTCTGGAATATTACCTTGGATCTTATATTACTTGTCACCAAAGGTCACCTGCATTTAGCAGAGCGACTCGTGATTTTCCTTCGTCGCCAAGGGTCACCTGTATTTAACAGAGCGACTCGCGATTTCCTATCTGTTGTTAAGGGTCACCTGTATTTTACAGAGCGACTCGCAACTTCCTACCAGTCACCAAGAGTCACCTGTATTTAGCAGAGCGACTCGTGATTTTCCTTCGTCGCCAAGGGTCACCTGTATTTAACAGAGCGACTCGCGATTTCATATCTGTTGTTAAGAGTCACCTGTATTTTACATAGTGACTCGCAGCTTCCTGTCTGTCACCAGGGATCACCTGCATTTAGCAGAGCGAGCCGTGATTTCATTTGTTATACCTCCCGTCTTCTATGTCATTCAGTAAAACTTTTCTTTTTTATATAAAACATATATATATATATATATGTATTTATTATAAGGATAAATATATAAACTTTCCTTTTTCTTTTCTCTCTTTCTGGATCTAAGAGCTTTTCATTTAATCAAATAAAGAAAAACTTCAAGAATTGTTTCTCAAATTAGGGATTTTCTCGCGATTTTTCTACATTATTATTCATTATTACTTTTTCCTTAGTGGAAAGACAAAAACGATCTTCGCGAGCGGCTACCAAATGTTCGCGGAATCGTCGCAATAGGCGGCTTAAGAAGGAATTGGCTCGAGCGTCCGCGAATTAATAATTTGTCTATCCTCATCATTCTACTCACACTTTTATTTCATGTAATTTTTCTAAAACTATTTATTGTAAATTTCCAACCGGAATTTAAATTTTAGTTTCCCCGTTTAATTCCGGTTGATGTTCTCCGCATTTATTGTAACACCCGCGAGAACATAATTTTCCTTTACCAACACTCATGCACACGAAAACAATTACACATTAGAATTTAGAAAAATGTATTTTATAACTAAGATTTCGTAAATCGAATTAAATGTTTCATTATTAAATTTTATTTTTGTTAAAAATCGATTATTTTCATTTTCTTGAATAAATGTAACGTTAAATTTTAAATTCGAGTAATTTATTAACCCGACCTCCTTCTTGTTATCCGAAATCGCACAGGGTCCCGTTCCAGTAATAAGGATTCAGTTCCTTTACCAGAAAAGGGACCGCCGAGCGAACGGCCTTTCGATAGAGTAAGAGCGACCCTTCCGGTCGTTGACCTATCTGGGGCCCTGGTCTGTTCGTTCGACTCTAGGACACGCATCGTCTAGCGTTTGTCTAGAGGTAAGTAGGTTACGCCCACCTGCTGACTCTTCCTTTCATTGAGTCTGGACGTAACACAATATAGAAACAATCTAATAACCAAACTGACCAAATACAATAAAATAAAATAAAATAAAACTAATACTGAATCTGAAATAAACCTCTGAGTTATCTAATACACATTAAATATTAAATATTAAATATTCAACATTCAACATTCAACATTCTTAACAACAGTTCATTTGCTATTGCATTCTTCATCTATCTTTGTCTATTTTCTTTATATTACTTCTTCCTCCCCATTGGTCTCCTCTCCTATCTCCTTTTCTTTCTCTTTCCTAATTTTATCTATCTTTTTCATTAATTCACAGCCTTTTTCATCTCCTTTTAAGAACTCTTCCATTGGCGTTTCATCTTTAGTCTTCTCACATTCTTTTAACACATGTATCATATTTTCTATCCCTTCTCCGCATATTCTACATTTCCTTTCTTCTTCCTCTTTCCAGTGTTGATTTCCCCTCATTTCATTTCCACATCTAAATCAGTGATGCGCTGTCGTGGGAATAAAGTCGCGCATGCGCACTAAGCAAACACTATGAATCCTCAGTAACGTATATAATTCGATCAAATATAAGGTATCATTAGACCCCCCTCAGCGAGAAAAGAAATGTAAAAGAAGTTGCAAGGAGAGAAGAAAGCTTCTATCAAAGAAATAGAATATATTTAATATAAATGGTAATAAGAAGACGAGACTACAACGCGTTATTATTTCACTATTAAAAAAACGCGGGAAAACTACAAGGGAACCCTTATATGCCTAATGTTGCAGCTAGATACATTCGTGGATACAGCTGACGTCTAGCTGTGACGCATGCGCACGAAGACTCCCACATGGGAAAAAATCCCACAGCAGCACATCACTGATCTAAATCTTGCTATCAGACTTCTATCCTTCTTTCCTCTTCTTCCTTTCAAATATGCTGGTAATTCTTCCGTCATTATGTTTTTATATATTTCATTGTATTTAGACTCCTCTATTTTTTTTCTTCTTTCTTCCTTTTCTTTCTTTCCTATTCTTTCCATTATTTCCTGTACTATCTCTTTTGCTTCCACGTTCTCTCTCTTCTCTCTCAGTTCTTCTTTATTTATTTCCGCCTTTTCCATCACTTCTCTTCTGCTTTTTTCCCATTTACTCTTCGCTGCTTTTTCCGCTCCTTTCCAGCTCCTTCATACATTCCGTTACTGATCTTTTTTCCGATTGACGTGCAGTTTCTTCGTACTTAATGGCTCTTTTCCTTGCTTCCATACTCAATTCCTTCATCTTAGTTTCTTCCGTTAAAATATAACTCGGAGTTCTTATATTTAGTCCTAGAATCCATTTCACGTATTTCCTCTTTATTCTATCCAGTCTTTCTTCTTTCTTCCACCCCCAGATCTCCGCTCCATACAGTGCCACACTTCCAACCAATGCGTCAAACATCTTCATTCTTCTCTTATAATCATCTTTGAATAATCTCTCTCCAATACTCCAGGTTAGTTTCATTGCAATTGTCGCCCTCTCATTCTTTCCAATACGTGTTTCTCTGCTCCTCCGTTCTCTTGCAATATATATCCCATTTCCTTCACCTCTTCTATATTCTCTTCATCCCATTTCCATTCTCTTTTTCCTGCCCTTCCTCTTCCTTTTTCGAAAACCATCACTTTTGACTTTTGTGTACTCAAAATCAATCCTTTCCTTTCTATATATTTCTTTAGTCTTCTCATCATTCCTTTTAACTCTTGCTCACTTTTTGCCAATATAACTATATCATCCGCATATGTAATTGATCACATATTTTCCTTTCCCACCACGATTCCTCCAGTCTGTTCCTTCCTCATCTCTGCCTCTAAGTCCATGATATACATATTGAACAGCGTAGGACTCATAGGGCATCCCTGTCTCACTCCGCTTTCTGTCCAAAACTCCTCTGTTCTTCTGTTTCCCACTTTTACCTTATTCTTTGTTTCTTTGTATGTTTCCATAATTCTTCTCCTTAGTTGTTCTCCTATGCCTGCTTTCTTCATCATTTCTCCCAATTTCATTCTGTCCACCTTATCAAATGCAGCCTTCAGGTCTATAAACATTGCAAAAATCTGTCCTCTTTTCTTCGACATTTCTTTATTAATTGTGTAATTTAGCAGATATATTGCATCAATTGTTCTCCTTCCTGCTCTAAATCCAAATTGTCCTTCCTCCAATTTTATTTCCACTTCCTGTTTCAATTTCTCATTCCAAATGTTCGTGTAAATTTTATATGCTGTATCCATCAATGTCACTCCTCTATAATTCCTTACGTCTCTTTTTTCTCCTTTCTTGTAAATTGGACTGATCAATCCTTTATTCCATTCTTCTGGAATTCTTCTTTCCTTCCATATTTTGTTTAATAGTTTTAAGAAAACTTCTCCTATCTCTTTCGGCATTAATCTCCAAGCTTCATTTTCTATTCCATTTTCTCCTGGTGCTTTTTCTCTCTTTAATCTCTTCAGTTGTTTCATTAGCTCTTCTTTCGTTATTTCTTCTAATTCTCCGTTCTTCCCTATGTCTTCCTCTTCTCTCCTGTCCTCTTCCATTATCCTTCTTTCCTTTGTTCCTCCTAATAACTCCATAAAATGCAAATTCCAACTTTCCAAATCTATATTCTCATCTATTCTCTCTCTCTTCTTTCTATATTTGTTGATATATTTCCATGCCTCTTCTTCTGTTCTTATTAGTTTTATCTTTTATTCTTCTTCTTTTTCATGCTTTTTTTTCATTGTCACACCATATTTTATACTCCTTTCTTTTTCCAATATATTCTTCCCGGTTGATTTTTCCTTTTTTCATTCTTCTAAGTTCTTTTCTTAGCTCTCTTTTTTTCTTTCCCCATTCTTTGCTATGCCATTCTCTCCTTCCTAGTTTCCACGGTATAATCTTTTTCTTGATCTTAAATATCGAATTATTTACTTTATTCTCTATCTCTCTCCATATCTCCCCATTTTCTGTCTGTGTGCATGACCATCCTTCACATCTTTCGTGGTAGTACTCGATTCCTTCTTCTGTCCATACACTTCTTTCAATCTTTATTCTGTCGCTCCTTTTCCTGTTTCTTCTATCTATGCCTTCTAATTCCACTTCCAATGGTATATGATCCGACTCTGTTCTATTTCCTTCTTCTATCTTCTTAACTTCTTCTATTGCTTTTTCGTTCGTTACAACGTAATCTATGACCGATGATCCCATTTCTCCAATATATGTCCATTCCCCTTCCTTCTCATAGCTTCCATTCAAGATCATCCATCCCCTTTCTTTTATTTTGTTTATCATTATTCGTCCTTCTTTGTTTATTATTTTATCTTTTGATCTTCTTAACTCCTCTTCTTTCTTCTCTCCTGTTCATATCGGTCCACTTTCTCCCGTTTTCGCGTTAAAATCTCCTTCTATCATCAAGTATTCTTCTTTTTCCTCTTTTATTTTTTCCATTAAATTCTCTAATGTTTCTTCAATGTTTTGGCTGTATAACGTAATCACTCTCCACCTATTCTTGTTATATATCAAATTTGTCTCCATTGCTCCTTATAGCTGTTATAATTCCTTATAGCTGTTATAATAGCTGTTATAATTCCTCCTCTCGCCCTTCCTTTTATATTCTCTTTTGTTGCCGGTATGCACTTTCATTCATATTTATTAGATAATCTATTACTGATCTCCTTCCATGTTCCTTCCTCCACCCACGTTTCTGTTAAGCTTATGATGTCAAATTCTTCCAAATATTCCCATGTTTCTTCGCATTTGTTCATTATTCCCGCAATATTCCAGAAACAGATTTTTAAACCTTTTTCACCGTTCTCCATCTCCTCTCTATCTTTTTTATCGTGTTCTCATTCTCTTCTTTCTCTTCTTTCTTCCTCCAGTTTCTCTTCTTTCTCGTTCCATCTGTACCATTTATCCTTCAAGTAAATATTTTTGTATCCAACTTTTACATTATTGTCACCTTTTTCTTTTCCTTCTCTTGCCCTTTCTCTTAATTTTTGTTGTATCTCCCTTTCTTTTCTTGTTAAATCGTCTTCTATTATTATACTCCTCCTCAGCTCTTTCTTCTTACTCATGATCTCTCTTTTTTGCTCCCATCTGTATATCTCTGCTATTACTAAATTTCCATTCAGTTCTATTCTGTTTGCTTTTTTTACCACTATATCCATCTTTAAACTGTCCTTTATATTCGAGCCTTATATAAAACCTACGCCTTATTTTATATTTTATATTTATAAGTTTATTTATTTTTTGTTGTTTTGCGTGCTGCTCAAGTCTATTTGTGTACTTGTTTTGATCTCATAGGAGCTTTGTCATTATTTTGAATTTACGCTGGCTTTAAAATGCGTCCGTATTATAATTCTAATATGTTTCCGTTTTTTAAATTTATACGGTTTTATTTCGGCTTAAATAATGTGAAATTGCTCAAATTATGGGAGAGGCATAACCGAGATATTATTAAGGCTTCTCTGCAAATTCGTTTTCTTAAGAATTGTATTGCTAACGAAGTATTTCCGTCACATACTAACTTTGTTAATCATCTAAGTTTTTTTCACTCTAGATCTAATGTAGCAATGTTGAGAGCAAAGCGGGTTTTTATTCTGAAATTGTTACGCATTGAGATCAACGACGCTCACAGGCATTTTTTACGCAACTCTCTTTACATTTTATCTAAAGATATTTTCAGAAGGCTTCTTGTCAATATTTTGAACATTTTTTATAGCGGAACTCCTCGTACTCTCCATTTTTTCTATAATAGAGAACTTGATAGGCTTAACAAGAAATTTTCTTAGCTTGTCCGTGGACGGAAATCATCCAAGGCCATCAAGCCTATTAATTATTTCTTTACCATAGAGAAAAAATCCCTTACTAACAACAGTGGAATTACAACCCTGGATTCTGTTGGAGACGATTCTTCTAATATTAGTAAAGCGTTCTCTTATAAACAGATATCATTTTCGGGTGGTGCGTGCAGTGGGGAAGTCAACATTCACCCTTCATTTTTTGAGAGGCAACCGGCTCCACCTTTGTCTTTTAAAGACAAATGGTTCATTAATTTGTCATCGACTGAAATCCCTGCTGAGGTTTGTGGCTTATTACAACTGGGCGATGGTTTCTGTTTGCCCACAACAACGAATAAAAATACATTAATAACTGAGTTCATTAAGCACCTGGAGAATAACTTATACAAATTGCAAAGAACTCAACCCGAGGTCACTGTGAATATTAGAAATCGCTCTCTTCCAATTCTCCAAGATTTTTTGCATAGCAACTATACTTGCAACAATATTGACAAAGAAATTTTACATGCTCTTATCACCACAAAAAATTTCATTAAAAACAACAATGACATTCTTTTTACACGCGCAGACAAGGACAATATCACGGTTACTATGGACAGATCTTCATATATTGAAAAAATGCAAGATTTACTGAACGATGATAATACATATACTGTAGTCCAGAAAAATCCGATTAACAAAATGATTTCGAACTTGCATTCGTTGTTGAAGAGGTGGAAGGACCGCGATTTCATTTCTGTCCAAACCTATAGATCGTTGTATTCTAATATTCCTTTACTTCCAAAAGCGGTTGCCTAAAATTCATAAACGGAACCATCCACTTAGGATCATAATCTCCTCCATTAACAGCCCTTTATACTCACTAGCGGCATTCCTACACAAAATTATACATAATAACATCCCGCCATCACAGAGTCACGTTTTAAACAGTTTCCATCTCATCGAAAGATTGTCTGGCGTTGTGTTGAAGGAGCAGCATAAGCTCGTTTCTCTTGACATGGTTTCTCTTTTTACCAATGTACCATTAGATTTGGCTATTGACATGTTAGAGATAGATGGAATTTCATTGGCTCTAATACTGAAATTCCTCTGGAGGAGTTTATGATTGCTTTGAGTATGGTATTGAACTCCACGGTTTTCACTTTCAACGGGAAAACTTATAAACAGACTTTCGGCACATCCATGGGCTCCCCTCTTTTTCCAATTATTGTGGATATTGTTTTGCGGGATCTCGAATCAAGGGCTCTTGCTGCACTTCCAATTACTTTACCTTTCTATGTCAGATATGTTGACAACATAGCATTAGCTGTTCCTTCTTCCTTTTTGACTACGGTTTTGCATATTTTTAACTCTTTCCACTCAAGGCTAAAATTTACAATGGAAGTTAGTCCAGATGACCGCCTTAATTTTTTGGATGTCACATTGATTTCCATTAACGGACATCTCAATTTTGATTGGTACCATAAGCTGACCTTCTCAGGGAGATACCTGAATTTCTATTCACATCATCCTTTTTGTCATAAAAAGGGTACTATTATCGGCCTGGTGGACAGAGCGTTTCGTCTCTCCCACCCCATGTACCATCAGAAAAACTTGGAGCATGTCATCTGTATTTTACTGGAGAATGGCTATCCTTTGGATGTTATTTTTAATACTGTCAATTTTAGACTAAAATATCTTTTACATAGAGGGGTGACACCCGTTTGGACACGGAACGATTGGACACCGCTTGATTGGACACGCAGTATTGGACACGGAACGATTGGACACTGCACTATTGGACACAGAATTATTGGACACCGCACGGTTGGACACCGCACAATTGGACACGCACACTGCACGATTGGACACTGCACGATTGGACACCGCACGATTAGACACTGCACGATTGGACACCGCATTATTGGACACTGCACGATTGGACACGGCACGATTGGACACTGCACGATTGGACACCGCACGATTGGACACTGCACGATTGGACACTGCACGATTGGACATGCACACTGCACGATTGGACACTGCACGATTGGACACCGTACGATTGGACATTGCACGATTGGACACCGCATCATTGGACACTGCACGATTGGACACCGCACGATTGGACACTGCACGATTGGACACCGCATTATTGGACATTGCACGATTGGACACCGCACGATTGAACACTGCACGATTGGACACAGTGGGTTCCGTCCCCCCTTCGGGGGGGCTTCACTATCAAAAAACTAGACACATAAGTTTGCGTTGAACCTCGCTTCGCGTGGAAAGTTGTAAACCTATGTGGAACCTTACTTCGCATTAAAAAGAATATGTGTGGAGACTGTATGTTCCGCCCCCCCCCCTACGGGGGGGCTTCACTTCCGGAAGATATAACCTAACCCATACCTATTTCTGATTTAAAACTAAAATTTATGCTTCAGCTTGTGCCCTCTTTATGCATAATTACCGGTGTCCAATCGTGCGGTGTCCAATCGTGCAGTGTCCAATAATGCGGTGTCCAATCGTGCAGTGTCCAATCGTACGGTGTCCAATCGTGCAGTGTGCGTGTCCAATCGTGCGGTGTTCAATCGTGCGGTGTCCAATCGTGCGGTGTCCAATCGTGCGGTGTCCAATCGTGCGGTGTCCAATCGTGCGGTGTCCAATCGTGCAGTGTGCGTGTCCAATCGTGCGGTGTCCAATAATTCTGTGTCCAATCGTGCAGTGTCCAATCGTTCCGTGTCCAATCGAGCGGTGTCCAATCGTTCCGTGTCCAAACGGAATACACCCGTATCGGAGAGGCTCCTATTACAAAAAATAACGATTTGCGTTTGGCTTACTTTTGTCCTAACAATCTAAAACGTTTCATAAAGGTATATAAAGATCCGTTGCCTCATTCACATCATAATAACGTAGTATATAAGATTGATTGTAAAAACTGCAATGCTTCTTATTCTTGTTAGAGACCCGTGTAAAGGAGCATCGTAATCACATAAATAGAGCTCGTTCTCAGATTTCTGTGATTTCGGAGCATAGAATTAATGAAAATCATGATTTTGATTGGGACAACGTACGGGTCCTGGACAGTGAGCCTTGCTATACGAGAAGACTTACTTCCGAAATGTTGTTTATAAAAAGGCAGAAGTTAGGTTTAAATTTGCAAAGTGACACTGAATTACTTGACCTCTCATATTTGCCGATCATTGACAAGCTCGGAAAAATTTAAAATTTACCACCTCTTATTTTTAATTTCATGCCTGTTGTTTGCCTCGTTGGTCTCTTTTTTGTTTTCATTTGTGTTTGTCTCTCGCGCCTGCTTGACAGTTAAAGTTTGACTGCGGAGCGTCACTGTCAGGCGAGGTCCGTACATAATTCTGGCGGTTGGCGTGGGCCCTCCTGAGGTGAGTCGTTTTCGGCTAACGTGGATAACTATATTGGTATGGTTTTCATTATTCCACCACTGTTTTAATTTCTAGGCGTCTGTTTGACTTGTTTGAAAAAAAAACAAATTTCCAAACCAGTTCTTGGGAAAACTTTGTGGTGGACAATGAATTAATTCACGGACCGTACCTTTGGAGGGCTCTCAAATAATTTTGATCAATTTGACATTTTTGAAATTTTTGACTTCTATTTCTTGTATTTCCGTTTTTACTTACTGACTGTTAATTCTAAGACTTTTGACCGTATTTTACCGATTTTTTATTACTGAAGAGAGTCCAGTCGTGGACAGAAACGTTTAATTTTTATATTGTTACGATTCGAGTTTTATATATTTGTGATTGCGCTTATTCGTTAGTTTAATTAAGACCTACGCCTTTATCTTATATTTTATATTTATAAGTTTATTTATTTTTTGTTGTTTTGCGTGCTCCTCAAGCCTATTTGTGTACTTGTTTTGATCTCATAGAAGCTTTGTCATTATTTTGTCCGTTATATATTTTTCCACCTCATGCTCTAATTTCTCCCTTTCCCAGTTCACTCCTTTTATTACAATGTTGTTCTTTTTATCTTTTCTCTCCTTTTTCTCGTTAATCCATTCCAATGATGCTATTCTCTTCTCTAATATATTCTTCTCTTGTCTCCATTCTTCTTTCTCTCTTTTTCTCTCTTCCTCTCTTGCTTTTCTTTCTTTTTTCATTTGTTCCTTCATTTCTTCCATTTCCTCTCTCATTTCTTTTCTCAATATCTCTATTTCCATTATTATTTTTTCTAATCCTCTCCTCCATATTTCTTCCCCTCCTGCAATATATTTGTCCAGTGACTTTTCTTCTCCCTTACTCTTACTCCTGCTTGCTGTCTCTTTCCCAGTCATTGGCGCCATCTGTAGTCCTTTTTCTTAACTATCTCCTCTATTCTTTTTCCCCCGTATCTCGATGCTTCCTAACCTTTCTTCTCCGTCACAATTCTATTTCCCTTTATCTTCTGTTCTCTCTTCCTTTCCTCTTTGCCTTCTTTTCTCCGTCTTCTCCACCACTTTCTCTTGCTTTCCACTTACTTACTCTTCTGTTGCTCACCTTTTACCTCTAAAATTTTTTAACTTTACTCTCACTGCCTGACCCGCTCATATACACCTCTCTCACGTCCAACCGGAAGTCTTTTGAGATGATATATTAAAATTAATTAAATCTTTGGCATTTTTGTTTTACCACTAATAATGAAGCCAAGTCTTTATTTGCGGCACTGTGCGGTTTTGTAGACATGGATGTTTTTGTCTTAAAATCTCAATATCTCTTCCAGATGGTAAGCGTGATTTTTCTATTTCTTGACAAAAATCTGTTAATATTAATTGGATTTCCTTTTGAGTCCATCGCTTTCTTTTTGTTGACGCAAATGGTGATGCTAAAAGCAATTATGTTATTAATTTATTGAAAAAATTATTACAACTAATTATTTACATATAAAAAAATATATATGTGTAGCTCATAATAGAAAATATTAATAATATATAAGATATAATGTATTCTTAATATGCAGGATGTCCCAGATCAAACAGCAAACATTATTAACACATTTCCTGAAATTATTTTGAGATAAAAATCCTATAATACCAAAATCTCGAGATTAAAATAGTTTCCAAATGAGAATCATTTATAGTCAGTCAATCTTTATTACTGTATAATGTACACTACCTAGATATATAGACTTAGGATAACATGACTAGCTGATTTTAAATGCTTCGCATTAAAAACCTATTGCCTTGATATTTTATTATAGAATTTTCATCTCAAAGTGATCTCAGGAATGTGTCAGTAACATTTGATACGTTTACTCTGGGACATCTTGTATATTTAAAATAATGTTAGAGCCATTAACTAAAATAAATATTAAAAAAACATTATTATTATAATAATTGTAATAACATTATCATTGTAATAATTGTAATAACATTATCATTGTAATAATTGTAATAATCATAATAATCATTATTTTTATAGTTATTATAAATATATTATAAATAGAGAAATAAGAGATAACAGAGAAATAACAAAATGAAAATATTGTTGTATAATACAAAAAATTATTTAACAAAATGTATGCTTACTGCTTCGGCGTTTTCTTTTTGGTGTTTTTGACGATGGTGTATTATTATTAATGTCAATATCATTGGAATAGAAGGATTTAGATGAGCTAATTAAATTCTCAGAAATAATGATTTGCTCAATTTCCTCATCATCATTATCATTCTCCTTATTAAAAATAGCTACATTCAGAAGTCGGGAAAATCTTAAAATGTCTATTTCAGGAATTGATTGTCGATAATGCGATTTGTGTATGCTCTTGTCATGGCCCATAAAGTTTGCCAATTCTGTGATTAAGTGTGATGCATTTCGTAGCAATATGTTTCCGTAATATGGTGCCTCGTAAGGTAAGAGGTTTTGCTGCTCCACACTTTGAAGAATAATGTCGCATAAGAATGCATGCTCTCAAATGCTTATATCAATGTTTGTCGTATCCGGGAATGCCAAAAAGATAATTTTCTAATTTTATGTTTGCATTTAATCTATGTTGCAATAATAATTCGATGATTAATTTTGTAATTGCGAATGCAACAATACAGGTACTGTACGACCTAGTTTATCTCTAATATCAAATGTAACAACTTTTTTAATAGCCTAATGCAATAAACAGAAGAAAACATAGAAGATAAATTATTAAAAAATATAAACAAAAAAAATATTTAATACAAGTAATTAAAAAGAAGAAAAGTATGAATCATTAAATATAAAATATGTTTAAACACAGGAAGAATGATTTATTTAATAATTATTAGAAATAATAATATTACTCTTTTCCTGCTTCTGATAATGAATTGTACACTTCGAAATCTGTGTGTTCTCCGATACTTTTATAACATTTGTAATCTTCTATTAGAACTTTTTCTATTTTACCTGCTCTTCTTCTGTTATAAACTTGTATAGAAATGAGTGTTACTCTTAATAATTCTAACCATATATTGTAATTATAAGATTTAACAAGCTCATTATATAATATGCTTCTTTTTTCTTTCAAATAGTTATATAATTTCTGTATATCCTCCATACTTGGTAATTCAATTTTACCATGTCTTTTATTTTGCGTTACAGTTTTCTCTGCTATTTTATTTATTGTTGTTCCATAATCTTCTTCTAAAAGTTTCAAGAAATTTTCTACATTCCTTAAATTTTCATTATATATTTAATAGCTAATAAGTTTCCCAATTTTGGGAGAAATGTTATTTCCGGGGCCCTTCAATTTGATAGGTGCATTTGATAGATTTTTTACTGAGAAAAAGAATGCTGCAAATGACAATGCGTTACGATCAATAGTTTTCGAGGAGTGGTACCCGTTTGACCACGTTAATATTGACCACGGTCCCGATTGACCACGTTGAGATTGACCACATTGCGATTGACCACGTTGATATTGACCACGTTGATATTGACCACGGTCCCGATTGACCTCGATCCCGATTGACCACGGTCCCGATTGACCACGATCCCGATTGACCACGGTCCCGATTGACCACGGTCCCGATTGACCACGGTCCCGATTGACCACGGTCCCGATTGACCACGGTCCCGATTGACCACGGTCCCGATTGACCACGATCCCGATTGACCACGGTCCCGATTGACCACGGTCCCGATTGACCACGGTCCCGATTGACCACGTTGATATTGACCACGGTCCCGATTGACCACGGTCCCGATTGACCACGGTCCCGATTGACCACGGTCCCGATTGACCACGGTCCCGATTGACCACGGTCCCGATTGACCACGGTCCCGATTGACCACGGTCCCGATTGACCACGTTGATATTGACCACGGTCCCGATTGAAAAACCATGTAACACACACACACACACACACACACACACATGCGGGGGGGGGGGTGCAAGGGGGGCCTTCGGCCCCCCTCCCGCACCCCCTCCGCCAGTCGGACACAATGAACCTCGCTTTACAACTTGCAAAGTACATGCCCTAGTAACGACATGTATTGATCCGTGGTCAATATTAACGTGGTCAATCGAGACCGTGGTCAATCGGGACCGTGGTCAATATCAACGTGGTCAATCGGGACCGTGGTCAATCGGGACCGTGGTCAATCGGGACCGTGGTCAATCGGGACCGTGGTCAATCGGGACCGTGGTCAATCGGGACCGTGGTCAATCGGGACCGTGGTCAATCGGGACCGTGGTCATTCGGGACCGTGGTCAATCGGGACCGTGGTCAATCGGGACCGTGGTCAATATCAACGTGGTCAATCGCAACGTGGTCAATCGCTACGTGGTCAATCTCAACGTGGTCAATCGGGACTGTGGTCAATATCAACGTGGTCAAACGGGACGCTCCCGTTTTCGAGTTATCTTAAAAAATATATGATGATTGTGCATGGAGTGGGCAACCTCACGGATGATGTTGATGTTGATATATGTTGTTAAAGTCATGACCCTGAATAACATCCAAAAGAATTTAGTTGTTGGTTGATATTTATTTAAGAGTTATTAACAAAAAAATGTTATTAAATTGTAACGATGCATCCCTCCACCGTTACTCCACCAGTACCCGGCCGCCGATCCGCCGGAAGTCCGCCGCCCGACGATCACCGGTCGGGCAAAATGCGGAGGCGCCGAGCGCCCATTTTTAAACGATAGACAAAGCGCGTAAATATCGAACCGCCGTAAGGCGCACGTAACCGTCGAGAGCCGGTGACGCGCTCGGGTACCGACCGACCGATTCCGAAAACACCCGAGTCGCGCGCGCCGGTTCTATGACGCAAATACCGTTAGAACAATAGGCGAATTACGCAGACGCGCGCGCCGAAAACCAGTATAAATAGAGCGCGTTTTCGTCTATCGGGACCAGATCTTCCGCTCCAGCAGAGTCAGTAAGACGTCTGAAACTATCCGAATCCTAAACGCGCTCCTCAGAGAAAGAACAACGGGGTTGGGAGTACTCAGCCTCCGCCGAGAGTTTGCGGCATCTCGAAGAGCGATCCTAGCAAAAACCACGAAGTAGCGGTACACGGGATCGGGCGTGCTCGACCCCGCCGGGAATTCTCGGCATCTCACGACTTTCCGACCACCGGCATGTAACGGCATTATCCTCGTGGCAGGAAGTTCCCTACCACGGACGGGAGTACTCGTCGGCCGATACATTCCCGATTCCGCCACCCGCGATCCAGATACGCAAATAGAAGCTGACAATTACACGCACCGACAGACCTGTTATCAACCGCCATCAACGCGTCCCACGTGCCATTATTACGGAAGCGGTAAGTCCCGCGCCGAGGGCCGACCCGCGCCCTGCCGCGACACCGATCCACGCACGCAATATACGCGTCGAAGGATCGCCCACCCGCGCAGCCGAAATCCGCACCCGATAACTAACGGCTCCTGCCGGATTCACGCTACACGATCGCGAATTGATATTCCGCTGTATAACCGAAACCACGAACTGCGCTACGACTAAGCACGTTGCATTGGATGCATCACCGTCCGCGCACGAGATAAGCACATTCGTCTGCATTCACGCACGCCCATATCGAATTATACAGTCACCCGCTCACATCTCTACATTATACATTCTCGCGTTCAAATACTTGTATCATACATTCTCGCGTACACACATACACATCTTATATAGACACACTCTCGCTGTACAACACATATCCACGAGGACAATAAATTATATTTTTTTACACAACTATACATTCTCCTTCGTGTCTCGATACCTCTTTCACGAGCCCAGGATCCCGACCGAGCTGTCCGTCTCCGCCTCGCGAAAGCGGAACTTTACAAAATATACCATACAACATAATTTCAATGAACGGTTAAATAAGTGTATATTTTTTAGTAATAATTCACTCCTGGGACATAGGTTTGGGTTAGGTTATATTTTCCGGAAATGGAGCCCCCCCGTAGGGAGGGCGGAACCCATTGCGTCCACGCAAGGAATTTGTTTTATTAAAAAAAAATTTATTGATTTTAAAAAAATATATCGAAATTTCAAAATTTTTGTATCATAATGTAACAAAAAAACATAAATATATACGTAGATTTTTTTCTGCTAATAGTTTTCATTCCAATCATGGTTTTCTTCGTCGTTATCGGTTATGGTATCGTTATCAATCTCTTCTTCGATTTCATTAATTTCTCGGGGAATCTTTTCTGGAGGTATATATTTTTCCAAATTTTCGGATAAAACAGTAGGAGTGTCTATTGTTTTCAAACGTAGACCATTTTTTCTCCATTTACGTATCTAAGATATACTTGTTTCATATCCTCTAAAAACTGCATTATTTGAGAGATAAAGCATTTTCTAGAGGTAAAGCATTTGAAACATCGATATCTCGAAAACTGTTGATCGTAGCGCATTGTGGTTTGTGGCATCTTTTTTGTCGGTAAAAAATCTATCAAATGCACCGATGAAATTGAGGGGCCCCGGAATTAATACTTGCCCCAATTTTTTTAACAGGGTACCAAGTCGTGTAGCAATAGACGGTGTTTTAAATTTATTAGTATCAGGATCAAATTGAGCCACACCTTTAGTAGCTAAAATGCATGAATCATAATGGCGTGCTTGATATATTGAGGCAAAAGCAGTGATATCTGAATTAAATTTCCTAATGGAAATTAAGTAACGACCTAAAAGTCTTAATTCTGCTCTTATCATATCATGATGACGGTGATCCCTAAATTTTTTACATAATTTATTTGCGCGACGTATCACTAATTCATCATATCTTATTATTTTACACACGTTGTCATCTCTTAAAATTGGGAAGAGAACTTCTCTAACCATATCACTGGCTTTATTATGTATTCGAGCTTGTACTTTTCTACCAAGTACCATAACATATCTGCCGATACTTCTTTTGTTGCAATCTTGAAAATAATGCCTTACATTATTTTTTGTATGATAATTATGCATATTAAAGTCCCAACCCCGCAGGATAGTGATGTTGACATATGTTGTCAAGGTCATGACCCTGATTAACATTCTGAAGGTTTTAGCCGGCAGTCGTTGTTTATTCAAAAGTTATTAACAAATAAAGTTTGAGAAGTATACCACGTGTGGCGGTTCAAGAAACCACCACAATTATGCGCGAACTACCCGGTAGACGCGCGAACGAATTCTCACGCGCGGAGCACGTGAAACCCGCGCGCGAGCACCGCGCGAGCCACGAAGGCTCGCCGCGAGGCGGCCACAAGCGGGAGTCGGCGCCAGCAAGTAAGATCCAGTGAGTGGGGTTTATAAGACGGCGCACGGCGAGAAGACTTCGATTCGCAGCCCGCTCTGAGTCAGGGAAGGACCTCCGACCCAGCAGTCAGAACGAGCTCGCCGAATTCTTTTGGAGATAGCTACAGCCTACACTGCCACCGACCGAACCAAGGGATCTTAGTCTTCCTCGACCGCAGCTGCCTCCCACATCACCCGGGACTAGTCAGCAGCCCTACATCGAGGCAGAGAAGGCACCCAGGCTTCTAGACGACAGTGTGCATCAACCTCAGGAAGTGGAGACTTCACCGGATAGACCTGGCGCCGGTGCAATTCACCCGACCGCCACGATTCTTCCTGAGCCCGTAGGACATCCGGGTACGGCGGTATACATTTCCCTCAACACCGTGGAGTCTACCGCCGCTGCTGTCACCGCTCGCAGCTTCGCCGATCCGCCACCGCGATTGCGGGACCCAATCGCAGCCGACCACACGCGTGCACAGGGGTACGCAGTACCAACCCCTGACGCTGACTGACAACGCAACTCGATCAGACAGCGATTGGGAAGCCAGCTCACGTGACACGGCCACGCAGACGGAGGTAGCCCGAGAGGTCAGCTACACCCCGCCCGGGACTCCGCCAGCCTGGCGACGCGCACCTTCACCTGCGCTGCCGAATACCGGTTCCCTCAGAGTAACCACCACCGAGCCACGTATCACTTGGCGGGAACGCTATCCGCGTTAACCCATAACCGGCCCTTTTCAGGGCCACCACAAATAATTAAAATTGTAACTTGTACATATATACTGTAAATATATTTTCTTATTACCACATAGAAAAAAAGTCAACGTATTGACTTCACCAAAATACGCTCTACCTATCCCTTGCGTCATCCTCCGAAAACAAACGCGCTTCTATACTTACCCACACCACGTAATTTTCGAACATGTATAAAAGAATAGTGACCTTGACATAACGAATCCGTCCCCCTTATGGGGAGCTCCACTTTTGGAAGATATAACCTAACTCAAACCTGTTTGATTTAAAACTAAAATTTGATTTGGATTAGGTTATATCTTCCGGAAGTGGAGCCCCCCCGTAGGGGGGGGGGCCTTGCGTCCACGCATACACTTTCCCAGCCACACAACAATTGTGGGGTGGACCTCTTTTTGCTTTGTAAAGTATATGCATGGACACAGTGTGTTACGCCCCCCTACGGGGGGTCTCCACTTCCGGAAGATATAACCTAACCCAAATCATATTTTAGTTTTAAATCAAACAGGTTTGAGTTAGGTTATATCTTCCGAAACTGGAGCCCCCCGTAAGGGGGACGGAACCCACTGCGTCCACGCATATACTTTACAACACGACTTTCGTTATGTCAAGGTCACTATTCTTTTATACATGTTCGAAAATTACGTGGTATACTTCTCAAACTTTATTTGTTAATAACTTTTGAATAAACAACGACTGCCGGCTAAAATCTTTAGAATGTTAATCAGGGTCATAATCTTGACAACATATGTCAACATCACTATCCTGCGGGGGTGGGACCTTAATATGCATAATTACCGTCTTGCGAATTAAGTTTGCATTTTTTTGCAATACATGCAAAAAAATTTTTTATTTTCTCCTTTTTCTTGAGATTTAGGCATGATAAGATTTGTATTATCGCAATTTGCTTTTCCTTCGTAAGTATACTTCGATGTATCAAGACTATTATTTGTAGTATTAGATCTTTCATTTTTATTAAAGCTTTGAGAAACAATAGAAATATTTGATTCATCCTCTGAATGTTCTGAATCATTGGAAGCATCATAATCTGGATCATTATTATAATCCTCATTGTCTTCATAAATATTATCTGAAATCAAAATGTATAATAATAAATCAAAACATATAATAACTTTCAACGTAATGTATAATAGATATATATTAATTTTTAATATGAGTCAAATTATATCAAAGATACAAGAGAGACACATAGAATTTAAAATATTTAAAAATAAATTTAAAAATTATTATACATTCCATATTTATCAGAGAACTTTTCATAATTTCATTGAAGTTATCGAAGTTTTTAATTGTAATTATTTGTAAATTGTGACTAGAAGAGTCACGAGCTGGACTTTCGAAAGACCATATATCCAGGAGATTTTCATCGGGGTGCGCACGCAAGCTGGAGTCTCTACTGGGCAGGTCCCTGTTCGAGCGCCATGTAACGCGGTCATCTCGCTCGACGCTCGGATCAGCTCGTCGGTGTCCGGGTTCGAGAGGAGGGGAGACTCAAGCTTACAAGAACACAGAGTGAAGCGAAAAGATAGTTTATTTAAAGCAAGATAGATAGATACAGCAGATAGATAGTGCAGGGCCGGATGATGTCGTACGTGGAGCGGTGTTGCTGGTAGCAGGGTGCGGGGCGCAAAGCGGAGACGCAAAGCGATGGGCGCAAAGCGACGAGAAGCGCAAAACAGGTGCGGCGTGCAGTCGTCAACGGTTTTATTTGCACGCGACTACGGCGCGGTTACAACTAGCGGGCAGGCTTACGACTAGCGGGCTGAGTACTACGGCGCGGTTGGAACTAACGGACTTATTACTAACAGGTCTTATTTCTAGCAGGCTTAGTACTACGGCGCGGTTATAACTAGCGGGCTTATTACTATCAGGTCTTATTATTACGGCGCGATTATAGCAAGAGGACTTATTACTAACCGGTCTTATTACTAACAGGCTTAAGACTAGCAGGCTTATAACTATCGGACTTATCTCTATCATGCGGCGAATATCTACAGCGCGGTATGTTCATGCACTTACGAGCTAATGTCAGGTTAGGTGGCTAGGTATTGCGGGCAGGGCCGAGTGTTACGTCGGGGCCTGCCTTGGCAACGGAAACCGGCGAAACCCGGTAGAGCTGAGCGAAACCTTGGCCCCGACAGGTAGTAGGTACTGGTCAGGCTGGTGTCAGGAGTCGGATCGCAGGATGGGATCTGGTCTCGATGTCTCGGCCGGCCGAGCTTATGTACTCCGCCGTTGCCCCCACTATGCGTTGTCGGTCTGGCGGTGGGGTCGGTTCCGCGTGGGGAGACCGCGAGAGAGATAGCGTTTCTGGAGTGAGCGAGACGGCGCGTGCGGTGTACGAGCGAGCAGGATGGGTACAGCGGGGTAAGGCAAACAAGCCAGGTGTATATATATATTTATGTGGCTATATACAGTGGTAACGGCCCGGCCGTTACATGTTTAAAACCTATGAGTATAAATCATATTAAATTTACTAATACATAGATAGAATTAATAAACAACAATTTTTTTAGCTATAACAAATATTGTGCGTACGCATTATAAATAGTAAAAAAAGTTTATTTTTCTTTCTCTCTTTCTACATACACATGTACAAACGCGCATGCACATTGGTGTTATATATTTATATTATATTTATGTTTATATTTATATTTTGTAACCGTAATTTTTTTCTTTTTAATTATTTAAATAATAATTATTTATTCGGCGGGCGGTTCTTTGGTGCCCACGGCACACCTTCGGCGCGTACCTCGAATATCGATCCCGATATCCCGAAAAAGCCAATATATCACCGAATAACCGAGTTGGGCGCCAGGTACGGTAGACCGCACCATTCACGATAAACGCAACACCGAAAGACAATTTCGAGATCGATAATTAACGCGACGGCAAAATTCCGCGGCTACTCAGTATACCCGAAATGGTAGAGGGGGAGGTTCAGGGGAGACGGGAGAAATCCTGAAAGTCGAGGACACGGGAGCGAAAATGAGCGTTTGATAAGTTAACAATAAAGATAACAATAATATATTAAAAAGAAACAAGAGTATAGAGCAGTTCACATACATAGTAGCCTTTAATGACAGTAATTATTTTACAGGTGAATTAGATATATTATTTCCGCGGAGATCGGCACGACCGTGCGCAACAGTATTAAATTACCGGGCGTCTTACGCACTTTAACTCGACTTTTCGGCCGCGAGGATTTCCGCCGTACGAGACTTAATTAGGCCGCGACAACTAAAGAAATCTCTCGAATGCGCCGGTAACTACTTTACGCACGCCCGTGAATCCGCTTCAGTACAATATAATTTTCCGGACTCGAATCGGTCTTTTAACACAGCTCGTGGTGCTGGAATGTGCCTCAATAATACTAGCGACGACCTTTGCTTGAAATACGCCACGTATATTATTCGGATGACTCGCGAAAACTAACGACGGGGTCACAAACACCCGATAGATACTCTGCTCGATATCGGAGAATTACGCCTTCTCCTTACTCTAATTACGCATCACGTGTACAAAATAAATGCTAACAATACTCAAAAAGAATACGAAAACTATCGGTGACGACTGTGGTGTACGAGTCGTATGATGCAATACTTTGCGCGATCCGGAATATCGATCGCGCGAGCGTGAAAATCCCGATACTTTACAACATGTAATAATTACAGACGCGAAACTAACATTAATGACTGTCGGCGGCGGCGAAAAGAATAGAGAGAGAGCCTATTATATCTAATTCGGATGAGCGACGTGTGCCCGTCGGCCGTGCGACGTAATCTACCAAAAATATTCACAAAGTTAATTCACCAAAACGCGTGGCTCGACAACTATTAAGGGCGCGACTCATCCGAATTAATTACCTACAATTATTCGGCAACAAAATTGGTCGACGACGCTCGTCCCACCGGCAGGAAGTTCTCGAATGTCCCTCGTGCTCGACAATTAGAATACGCTCGATGAGGCCTGCGTCCTTCTCGCTATCTCGCCGAACAGTGCCGAGTCCTGTAGGAGACACGCCGGCGCGATAAATCGCTATCGCGCCACTTGTGGCGCTTTCGCATTACGCAGGGCCGTCCTGCGATCCTTGCGATCCTTGTTGTCATCACGGCCGTGTTGGTGGGTTCATCGCCCCGGAGTTCCTAAGATTTTCTGCTTTCTGGCTTAAAGGTGCGGGCTTACGGCTGCGCCCGATCGGCTCTCTTTCCTATCTGGTTGGATAGGTTCCGGATAGAGAGTCCGCTCGCCGCTCCGTCCTTGGGACTCCCTCGCTTCGTGCGGGTGGAGTGGCCGCCCCTTTGGCCGGATTATTCCGGCCCTCCGCGCTCCCTTCCTGCCATAAGAAATATAAATTTACAGGCAGCGATGTTTGTCAGCCATATAAAATGTTTTTAATATTAAACAACTACGACCTGACGTCTCCTGTTTCCCGGGTGTCCTGGACTCCCGCTCTCGGCCGTCGCTCTTCTCTCTTCCTTTCCTTCCGCCGGATGGGATCCCGCCGCTCGACCTCGCGCCGACAACCATTTCGCGGGCTCATTTCGAGCTTACAGCTTCGATAAATATTTCTTTCAAAAGTCGGATCTCGTCGATCCGACGATTGGGCCGCTCTCTCCCTAAATAGAGAGGACGCAGGCCCCCGAAAAACCGCCCCCGATCGGGTCATTCGACCCTTGTGACGGACGTCCCAAAAACGTCACGTCACAGTTTATATATAATAGTTTAATAATTGTTACATGATTATATAAATATATAATATTAGTATGCGTATGTGTGTGTAAAGCCAGCGGCACACAATGCTATTTTATCTGCTGGATCGCTTGCTTGGAACTGTGATGGCAGTTGTGTTGGAAACGATGATAGAAAGTGACGTCACTCCGAGAGGGCCGTGCTGCTGGCTAGCTTGTTGAATGGGCATAGCAGGATAAGTATGTGTGTGCTGCCCCCGCACGAATCTCGTCGAGATTTTTACCATAAGTTGGCAGTGATGTAAGAATGAATTCCGCAAAAGATTATATCTCAAAAAAATTTTGTATGGGAGTTATGGGGATAAAATCGAAAATCGAAAAAACGAGTTTTCTCTTCAATGGGTGAACCGATTTTGACGAAAAAAATATGTTATGGGGTTTAATGGTGCGATGTTTGAAGAAAATTATGAAAATTTTTTTTCGAAAAAAACCGGTTGAAAAAAAATTTCAAATTATTTTTGAATTTTTTTATGGGATGTACTTGAGATACTACTACCATTTTTTTACTAAAAAAATCTTTGACTTATCTAATATAACATATTTAATTTTCAAAACGATCGGAAGGGTATATCATAGTTAAAAAAATTGAAAGTTTGAGCGAGCCGCGTACGGTTTGCTGGTCGCTGCACAACACCTCCGATGGTGCACCACCTTGTCGTGGTGGAGGGGCTCCCCTTCGTTTGTTCAGAAGGGGTCTAAGTGTGCACCGACCGTCTCAGTCAATGTGAAAATGTAGTTTCTTTTTCTTTATTTTTTTGTGAATGTTTGGTTTGGTTTGGGGAAGTGGGGGGTATAAGGGGGGTATCGGGGTTTTTTGTGGGGGGCTTTGTGGGTTGTGGGGGGCGTGTGGGTGAGGGGTTTTTGTGGGATTGGGTGGGTGGGTCTGGGGTTCTGTGGGTAGGGTGGGTGGGTCGTACGAGTGTCCCATACGGGACGATTGACCGAGCGGGAGGGTGAGGTAGGTAACCTCGTTAAAAAATCCCGGGCAGGCCAGGCTCGTCAGGCGTGGTGAAGCCAACTGGCCTAGGTGAAGGAAAACACCGAAATTAAGACACCTTTTCTTGTTACCCCATGATGAGTACAACCAAAGGGAAAAAACTTACTGCCACAGTGGGGTTCGATACCCACAGCGACCGGCGAGAGGGGGATCCAGTCCCGGCTCCCCTCCCGTCGTCATCCAACGACGGGCTACCCGTGGCGTTGCCAACGATCGCCGCGGGCGAACCGGCTATCGTTGAGGGAAAAGAGGTGAGGGTGGCGGTCGTCCGGGTGGATCGGCCTAGCCCGGCTTCGGCGAAAGCGAAGCTGAGGGCTAGGTCCACGTCGGCGGCGCGTAGACACCCTTACGCCAGGGACGAGAGTAAACCTCGGACCGAGAGCTTATCTCGCCCGAGGAGCCCGGGTGCGGAGCATGCACCACGAGGTGGAGCCACTGGCGGGTCCCCTGTAACATCGTCGTAGGGGACTCCTTATGCCAGTGCCAGTTTGCAGCGAGGGCTCTCAGGAGTCCCTCGCAGAATTGGGCCCGGACGGGCTCCCTGTACGGAGGGGGAGAGGTAGACCTCCCACTACAGGGGAGCACGTAGGTCTGCGCGAGAGGCGCGAGAGGGAGGCAGCTCTTAAAAGGGAGAGAGAGAGGGGTGACAGGGCCAAAAAGGCCCTGTCGGAGGATACTCCCCCCTCTCCCTGGGAAAGAGCTACGTGTGTACGAGGCCCAGTGCGCGGAGGAGCTGGGCCTCGCACCTACACGGATGTAGGACGTGGCTGCGAGGAGCCTTGAGGAGGCCGCAGCGATAGATAAAATCGCTGCGCGTTCCGGGAACCTCAAGGGCTCCTTGCAGCGGAAACTGAGGGAGGCCGCCGCCGTCGTGAGAGTGGCGGCGGCGACCCTCAGTGAGAGGGCTCAACGCATGGAGGAGCCGGGTGAACTGGCCCTCCTGCGTAGGGACCAAAAGACCCTAGCGCGCAAGAACGAGGACCTCCGGAAGGAGGTCCTCAAGTTGAGGGAGGAACTCGACGCGACTCGTCGCGCCAAGCCCTCCCTGAGCTTGCCGCTCGCCGCCTCGCCCGAGGAGACCCCGCGCAAGAGGACGCGGGAAGTCCCTCGTATAAAGGCGATGGGCCAACCCATACGGGTGGTGAAGCCCGCCGAGGGGGGAGGACCTTCGTCCTCGACGACTGGTGGGGTGGGGGGGTTACGGGGCTTCGGCCCCCAACGTCTCCACGCGGAGGAGGGGGTAAGGGACCCTCGTCCCCAACGTACATCCAGGGGGATCTACGGGGCGGCGTGAGACCTAAGTCCCCAACGTTGAATAGGGCTCGGAGGGTTTCGCGGGGTGGTCTGGCCATGAGACCCCCTTGGGGGGGTCATCGGTCCCCCTCCCTGCGAATTACCCCCCGGGAGTTGACGACGAGGGCGCCAGATCGTGGTACGACTGGTACACAGAACAGATCGGCGCCCTCGTTGATATGCGGGCGGCGCTGGGCCGCGGTGGGCCCTCCACGACGGCCTACCGTCCATCGGCCCGCGAATTTCCTCCCCTCCCCTCTCAGGCCCCGGGGCAGGGCAAGAGGAGGAAAAAGAAGAAAAAGAAGGGAAAGGGAGATAAGGGTGGGGAGGGTGGCACTAGGCCCCCTCCTCCCCCACCCCCTCCGCAGCGGGGCTCGCGTATGGGCGCCGGGGGCCGGCAGATGCCACCCCCCGGAGTGACCCAGCGGCCACCGCGTGCGCAGGGGCCCCTCCCTCCCTTCCCGCGTACCTGGGGCCAGGAAGAACCCTGGTCCCGGGTCGTAGGGAGGAGAGAAAGGAGAACCCAAAGGACCGAGGCCGACCGATTGGCCCGGCCCGGAGGGCAAGGACCGCCCGCTTCTCGCGCCCCCCCTGCCACAAAGAACAGGGGAGGGCAGCGACAGCAACAGGGCGGACAGCAGCCCCCGAAGAAAGGGGCTGCTAGAAGAAGACCCCCCCGTACCGCAGCGGTGACAATTACCTGCGCGGACGGGGGATACGAGGCGGCCCTGGAGAGGGCTAGGAGGGAGATCGATCTCAGTAAGCTTGGGATCGACTCCCTCCGAATTACGGAAGCGGCCACGGGCGCCATGATCGTTGAACTCCCCGGCTCTGGGGAGAAGAACGGCCCAACGTCCGCCCAAAGAGCCGATGCCCTCTCCGGGGA
This sequence comes from Formica selysi, assembly GCA_009859135.1. Lineage (NCBI taxonomy): Eukaryota > Metazoa > Arthropoda > Insecta > Hymenoptera > Formicidae > Formica > Formica selysi. The sequence goes on along the minus strand of WHNR01000057.1, from coordinate 53,575 downwards.
CCTACGCAGGGTCTTCGCGGGGGACGAGGGGGTGAAGATCGCCTGCCCCGTCCGGAAGGCAGAGGTCCGATTGAGGGGCCTCGACAGGTCGCTGCGGGCCGACGACATAGCGTCGGCCGTGGCGGCAAAGGGTGGTTGCAAGCCGGGGGATGTCCGGATCGGGGATATAAAGTTCGCGGCCCGAGGCATGGGCACTGTATGGGTGCAGTGCCCCCTGGCGGCGGCCAATAGAATGGCGAACGCGCGGGCCATCCAGATCGGGTGGTCCCGCGCCATGGTGGAGCTGCTGGACAAGCGCCCTTTGCAGTGCTATCGCTGCCTTGAAAAAGGCCATGTCCAGCAGCATTGCAGCAGCCCCATTGATAGACGGGGCTGCTGCTACAGGTGCGGCGAGGTGGGGCACTTGGCCCGCGATTGCACGGGGCGGGCGCGGTGCCCGGTATGCGCTGGACTCGGCCGCCCCTCTGACCATCGCGTGGGGAGCGCGAAATGCACTCCCCCGAAGAAAAGGCCGGCGCAAGGGAGGCGTGCAACACCTCCCTCCGCCGAAGGATCTCGGCCAGTAAAACTGGCCGAGATCATGGAGACCGCGCCTGACACCCGCAAGCGCGGGGCGGGCGATGAAGGGGCCTCGGAAGAAGCCCCTAAGGAGAAAAGGCCTCCCAGGGCCGTGCCGATATCACCTCCGACAACATTGTCAGAAGTAAGAATGGCTGACCTTGAGGGTCGCGATAAATAGCGGCCCTCAAGGTTTTACAGGCTAATCTCAACCACGCCCGCCGGGCGCAGGACCTTTTCCTGCACACCCCGGCGGAGCGTGGTTGCTGACTGGGGATCGCGGCGGAACCCTATCAAGTTCCGGAAACCAGTCCATGCTGGGCTGGGAACCGGACGGGCTCCGTCGCGATCACATGGAGGAGCGACCCCCGACTCCCTTGCTGCACGCCGATAGAGGCGGGGCAAGGAGTCGTGGCGGTTCGCTGGGGGCCCATCTCCATCTTGGGTTGTTATATCTCCCCAAACGTGGGCCTCGCCCAATGTAAGGCGTTCTTGGACGAGGTGGCGGCCATTTATCGCCGTCAGCTGCCCCGTCCCGTGTTGGTGGCTGGGGACTTCAACGCGAAGTCTACGCGTTGGGGTTCCCGGACTACGAACGCCAGTGGCGAGGCCCTGCAGAATTGGGCGGCGGCACTCGGCCTGTGTTTGCTGAACACGGGGTCGAGGAGCACTCGCGCGATGGCAGTCGGTCCCGGATTTATCCTGGGCCACTCCTGCCGCCGCGCGGATGGTTAGCAGTTGGCGGGTGGCGACGGAGTGCGAAACGCTCTCGGACCACCTCTATATTGAGGTGGTCCTTACCGCCACCCGCCGCGGGGTGCTCAGCCGCTCCCAGGGCCGGGGAGATGCCCGGCAACGGAGATGGGCTCTAAAGAGGCTAAACTCGGACAGGCTAATCGCGGCCGTCCTCGCGGCCGACTGGCCGTGCCCTGGAGGTGAAGGGCGGGGAACTCAGGAAGAGGTAGATTGGTTCCGGGGCGCATTATGCGACGCGTGTGATTTCGCGATGCCCCGGACCAACCCCCGCCCGCGCAGGGCGGCGTACTGGTGATGCGAGGAGATCGCCGAATTACGGCGATCCTCGATAGCCGCAAGACGTCGCTTCACCCGGGCTCGGCGTCGTAACGACGCCGAAAGGACGGCCACGGCGTATGAGTGCTTCCGAGACGCACGGAACGCACTCAGCGCCGCGATTAGACGGGCCAAGGCTAGGGAGTGGGACGAGCTCCTTCACTCCCAAAACTCAGACCCATGGGGGCGCCCGTATAGGCTTGTGTTAAACAGGCTGAAGCCTTGGGCGCCCCCGGTGACGGAGTCTCTCGATCCCCAGGTCCTCGATGATGTCCTGGGGACCCTCTTTCCTCTAGAGGGTCCCCCCTTTTCCGAGAGCGGCGGCCAGGAGACCGCCGCTCCGTGGACCAAGGACCTGGAGGTGACAGAGGACGAAATGGCCGGGGTAATCCGCCGATTGGGGCTACGGGGCAATAAGACCCCGGGCCCCGACGGTATCCCCCGCCGGGTCTGGGTCATTGCCTAGGCCCACCTGTCCGAGCGCTTGAGGCGGCTCTTCACGCGCTGCCTCAGGCAGGGTTTTTTCCCCCCAGCTTGGGTGAGGGCCAATGTGGTCCTCATTCCCAGGGTGAGCAGGCCTGGGAATTCCCCTTCCGACTACCGGCCAATTTGCCTGCTGGACGAGGCGGGCAAGCTGTTGGAACGCTTGCTGGTAGACCGCCTCGTCCGGCACCTGCCCCGAGAGGGAATGGATCTCCACCAGGATCAATTTGGATTCCGCGAGGGAAGATCAACAATCGATGCGATCTTCCGCGTCAGATCCCTCGTGGAGTCCATCATGGAGGAGGGCAGGGTGGTCGTTGCGGTATCTCTTGATATCCGCAACACGTTTAACACCCTATCCTGGAACAGGGTGAGGGAGGCCGCCGTCAACTTTGGCCTCTCTCCGCGACCTGGTGAGGATCCTGGAAGCTTACTTCCGGGACAGGCGGCTGGAGTACACGGATAACCGTGTACTCCTGTGCGGAAGGGGGATGTACTGCGGGGTTCCACAGGGGTCAGTCTTGGGCCCAACTCTGTGGAACCTCGCGTACAACAAGGTCCTTGGTACTGCCCTCCCCCCCGGTTGCAGCGTCGTCGGCTATGCCGATGACACTATAGTGCTGGCCGGGGGGATAGCTGGGGGGAAGCCGTTAGAGCGCCAATGTGGCGGTAGCGTGCGTCGTCCGCGCAATCCACGGCATGGGCCTGGAGGTGGCGCCTCATAAATCTGAGGCGCTCTTCCTCCGCCGGGGGAGGCGAAACCGTATGCACGGAGCCCTCCCGGATGCGGCCTATGTCGTGGTGGATGGCACCTCCGTCCGGGTGGGGACCCAGTTGAAGTATCTGGGTCCTCTACCTGGACGACACCTGGAGCTTCAACGGGCACTTCCAACGTCTGGCCCCCAGGAGGCAGTTCCCCGGCTGCAGCTTCGTCTGCTATGCGGACGACACTTTGCTGTTAGCCGGGGGAAAGAGCTGGGGGGACGCGGTTTCTGCCGCCAATGTCGGGATAGCGTGTGTTGTCCGCGCAATCCGTGGCATGGGCCTGCAGGTAGCGCCTCAAAAGACCGAGGCGCTATCCATGCATAAAAAAAGAGGGGGAAGCATGGGGCTCCCCCCGCCGAGGCCTATGTCACGGTAGGTGACATCTCCGTCCGGGTGGGGGACCGATTAAAATACCTCGGTCTCTACCTGGACGCGGCTTGGAGTTTTGGCGGGCACTTTGAGCGCCTGGCCCCCAGGGCGGAGTCGGTGGCTATTAGCCTGAGCCGACTCTTGCCCAATCTTGGGGGCCCGGATGGCCGAGTGCGCCGCCTATACGCGAACACCGTCCGGGCAGTGGCCCTTTACGGGTCACCGGTGTGGGCGGACGCCCTGATGGCCAAAAGGCGCAGCAAGATGTTGCTGCGCCGAGTTTTTCGGAGGGTGGCCATCAGGGTTGTCCGCGGTTACAGGACGGTGTCGCACACGGCGGCCACATTATTGGCGGGGACGCCGCCCGTCGAGCTCTACGCCGATATGTACGCCCACGTGTACAGGCGTACGCGGGAGCTCGGCGGGCTAGGCGTGGCGTTGACCCCAAGGGTCAAGGCCGCCGTGAGACTCCAAGCCAGGCGACGCGCTTTGGAGAGGTGGGACGAAAATCTCTCCGACCCCCGAGATACATCGGGGAGGCGCGTCGTCGAGGCCATCCGGCCCCATTTGGTCAAATGGGCTGATCGGGCCGGTGGCGAGATGTCGTACCGTGCGACGCAGGTGTTTACGGGCCATGGATGCTTCGGCTCATACCTGTGTCGCATGGGTAAAGAGGACAGCGCGCGCTGCCACCATTGCGGCGGGGACGAGGACACGGCGCAGCACACGCTGGAAGTTTGTCCAGCGTGGGCGGAGGAGCGTCGTGTCCTCGTCCAAATAATAGGCGAGACTGACTTCTCGCTCTCGAGCATCGTAGCGGTCATCAGAGCGAGGAGTCCTGGAGGGCGGTCTCCTCCTTCTGTGAAGCGGTAATGCTCCAGAAGGAGGAGGCCGAAAGAGAGCGGGAGCGGCTCCCCGGTGGACGCCGGGGAGTTCGTGACCGAGATGGGGCGGCCGGGGGAAACGGCGGGGAGACGCGGGGAGAGCCCTTTACGGGCAGGACACGCGGGCCCCGCACGACCCCTGGTCGTAGCGGTGCGACACGTCGTCGCGCCCCAAGGACCCCCCGGGACGGGGTCGGGGCCATATCGGTCCCCGGTCACCCCGGAAACCTGCCCCAGACAAGGGGGGGCGCGCGCGGGAGGGGGGGCTGGGTCGCAATCGAACCCGGCCCCATCGGACTCCTGCGCTTGCGCAGGGCCCCGGCAATTCCGGGGGACGTCCGCTATTTCGTTGCGGACGTCCCACCCGGAGCCGGGCCCATTGGTCGGAGCCCAGGTGGGGTACCTGGGCCCGGCCACGCCCCGCCCCCGGGGGACAACAACACCGGGAGGGAAGCGAGAAGGGCGGTGGTCCCCCTCTCGCTGATATGAGTTGAAGTCCCTACAATATACAGGGACACTGGGGGAGGGATAAACTCCTCCCCCAGAGGGCATGGTTCGTGGGCGGAGGGCCTCTCTGATGTAGTGCATAAGCCAGTTTCCAGAGAGGCCCTCTGTGACGCCCGAGATAGGCCACCCGGAGGGGTTTTAGTGGGTAGTCCCCGGCCGTTTGTTTAGGCCGGGGATAGTCCCACATAACCCCGCCTCGAGCCCCATCGAGGCGGGGTATGCGTAAAAGCATTTCCCCTCCGTTATAAAAAAAGGGTGGAGGCAGTTGCTCACTCTCTGAGCCGCCTCCTGCCCAACTTGGGGGTCCGGACGGGAAGGTGCGCCGTCTATATGCGACGACCGTCCGCGCGGTGGCCCTTTACGGGTCACCGATATGGGCGGACGCCCTGATGGCAAGCCGGCGCGGCAAGATGTTGCTGCGCCGTATATTCCGGCGGGTGGCCATCAGGGTGATCCGCGGTTACCGGACGGTGTCGCACACGGCGGCCTCAGTGCTTGCGGGATTGCCGCCCATCGAGTTGTACGCCTTAATGCACACAGAGGTGTACAGGCGTACAAAAGAACTCGGTGGGCTCGGCGTAGTTCTGATCCCGCGGGTCAGGGCTGCCGTGAGGCTCTAGGCTCGGCGGCGCATGCTGGAGAGATGGTTGGAGGATCTCTCCAACCCCCGAGATAACTCGGGGGCACGCGTCGTCGAGGCCGTCCGCCCCCGCCTAATCAAATGGGCGGAAAGGGCGGGCGGCGAGGTATCATACCGTATGGCACAGGTATTTACGGGCCATGGGTGTTTCGGCTCTTACCTGTGCCGTATCGGTCGCGAGGTGGACGCGCGCTGCCACCACTGCGGGGAGAACGAGGACACGGCGCAACACACTTTAGAGTTCTGCCCAGCATGGGCGGACGAGCGCCGTGTCCTCGTGCAACAACTGGGGGGGAGTGGCGACCTCTCGCTCTCGGGCATCATTGCGGCGATGCTCGAGAGCGAGGGGTCTTGGAAGGCGGTCTCCTCCTTCTGCGAAGCAATCATGTCGCGGTAGGAGGGGGCCGAGAGAGAAAGGGAGAGACTCCCCGGCGTCCGCCGCTCCATCTTGCAAAGAAATATAAATAATGGTTATTCGAGTGACGTTGCGATTTTCCGCTAAATCACTAGTTTTATGATTCGAAATATAAGAAAATCATAACATGCAACGTTTAGTTATAGTGATAAATCAACGAATGGAAATGAGTGTTGTCTATTATCAAAACAAATGAGCATTTAAAACAATTGAAGTAAAACAAAACAAAAGAATGCTACTTATAAGCCTGAACTGTACGCAAAAGAAACATACAAAGATCGAAAAATACAATAAATATTCCGAGAACAAAGTTATGGGAACCAATTAAAAAACGCAGTAAACAGTATAACTTACTCCAAGAGTAAGAATATTACATGTAACCCCTATTCCTCCAACAGGAAAACAAATGAATGTGAAAAACGAAACGACGGGAGAGAAAAGACAATTGAAGATCGCAGAAACAGTTCAAGTGACAAAACAAATTAATGCTGTGGTGCTCTGCATACCCGTTGTGCAGCGACCGGCAAATCGTACGCGGCACGCTCAAACTTTTCAATTTTTTTAACTATGATATACCCTTCAGATCGTTTTGAAAATTAAATATGTTATACTAGATAAGTCAAAGATTTTTTTAGTAAAAGATGGTAGTAGTATCTCAAGTACATCCCATAAAAAAAAATTCGAAAATATTCTGAAATTTTTTTTCAACCGGTTTTTTTCGAAAAAAAATTTTCATAATTTTCTTCAAACATCGCACCATTAAACCCCATAACATATTTTTTTTTTGTCAAAATCGGTTCACCCATTAAAGAGAAAATTCATTTCTTCGATTTTCGATTTTACCCCCATAACTCCAATACAAAATTTTTTTGAGATATAATCTTTTGCGGAATTCATTCTTACATCACTGCCAACTTATGGTAGAAATCTCGACGAGATTCGTGCGGGGGCAGTACACACATACTTATCCTGCTATACCCTTTAATCAAAATATTAGGAAACTAATAACGTATTATATCTTATCTCATCTGTCACAATATAAAAGTAATTAGTAAATAAAAATTATATTATTTATAAAATTTATTATTGATACACAGAGTTTTATTTCTTTTTCAGGAAATATAATGTATCATAGAGATTTTGTTAAAAAATGTTATAACATTTATTTATATCAGATCAAGTTTATTTATCACATATATCACATAAAAATGCGCTTTATTTACATTAAAATGTATTTAACATAATAACTTGAAGTTTTCCGATACATATATTTCTTATTTACTAAACTATAAATAACTAGCTGACAATGAGTTACTCTGTTACAAATATTGCAAAAAATTCTTTGTTTATGCTGTATTGTGTAACTTAATAATTAAGAAAACAATACCTATTTCGTATAAATACTTTTTCTGAATATGTTAACAATCTTTGCACAGTCTTATTGTATCATAGTCTTATGCGTATCTTAAAAAAAAATCTTTTTTAATGCTACACTCTGTTTCACAAGTTCATAGAACAGTTAGTTCGCAGATAGAAAATTTGTATTGTATTTTATAACATACTACATCCAATATAAATATTTGTATCTATTAATTGTATCTATCAACTACAACAGATAGTTTGTAATCTTATATCTATTATAAAAAAATCTCTCCTTAATACACTTAGTCCCAAAAAAGCGGTACATTTAAAATTTGCAAGAAATTTACCAAATTTCAAATGATCATAACTTGGTAAATCAGTGCTCGAAGATAGTTGCCCTTTTCGGGCCAATATGTGAAGCGACGCCTACGGTCCCCCCACTACCGCTCGAGGCTCGACGGTCGAGCCGCCGATCGCGCGCGTAACGCTATGCCTCAGGAGCGTCCCGATCTAAAAAATATGCTAATACCTGCCGTCAAATCGTCGTTTAAATTTGCTTTGCCAGATAATTTGTCTATTAGTAATATATTATATATGTTATAGTAATCATTTAGGAAAAATATTTTATAAATTATTTTTTAGATATATACTTGGCGTATTTTTTTTACCTGTGAGGTTTTCCTTAGTGGCATTTGTTATAGCTAAAAAAATTGTTGTTTATTAATTCTATCTAATATGTATTAGTTAATTTAATATGATTTATTCTCATAGGTTTTAACCATAATATTACAGAAAACAATATTCGAAATAAATCTTTAGAACTTCGCAAAAAAACAACAATTAACAAACAAGATAACATATTAATCTATATTTACTCTCTCCAAATTAAACATCATTGCATATAATTTTATAATACATATAATATGACTATTTTAATATAATATATAATATATAATTTATATATAATATATAAATTTATATGTACGTGATTTTTTTGTCATTAAATGTTATTCCAATATTTTGATATACACAAGCGAAATCTCAAAAGAATCCTTAAGAACTTTAAATAAAGATAAAGTTAATCAAATAATTTAATAAACATTTTCAAGAATTTATAAAGTGTCTGTTTACAAATAATTACAATCAAAAACTTTGATAACTTCAATGAAATTATGAAAAGCTCTCTGGTAAACGTAGCATGTGTAATAATTTTTAAATTTGTTCTCAAATAATTTAAATTCTATGTTTCTCTTTTGTATCTTTGATATAATATGACTCATATTAAAAATTAATATATATCTATTATACATTATGTTGAAAGTTATTATACGTTTTGATTTATTATTATACGTTTTTATTTCAGATAATATTTATGAAGACAATGAGGATTATAATAATGATCCAAATTCTGATGCTTCCAATGGTTCAGAAGATTCAAATGATGAATCAAATATTGCTTCTTTATAGAGGAAGCTTTGTTTTGTGACAAAATTTTTTTCGAGTTTTCTATGCCAATGTGTTTAGAACGTTCCAAAACGTCGAAAAATCATATTATATACCTAAAAAATGTCTATGTATGTATGTATGTGTGTATGTGTGTATGTATTGCGACGACTTTTCCTGCCGTCTCGCGGCTGAGCGATAAACGCGGCCGCCGACTCGTTCTCTCCGTCGCGCGAGTGTAAATTGCGCCGACGAACAGGAGCTAATTCGCCGAACGGGAGATGCGGAATGGTCGTTGACAAAAACGGGAAAACGGAGAAAAAGATTCACGCTCCAGGTGGGAACGAGATGTTAGGAGTTCCGCGCGTACCTTGACGATATCCGAGAGATAATCGCGAGAATCGAACTTGGGCGCCAGATACGATCTTTCACGTATCAATTCGCGAGACATACGAAATAAGCGCGAAATAGACGCGAAAGAAATTGCCGGAATTCGCCACGGGCTGACTAGCTCGCCTAACGGTAGAGGGGCAGGGCGAGTGTTGTCCTAACGCGATAATTTATGCAAGAGGCGACAATTACGGAAACGACAAACACAACTGAAAAGAAACTCGCCAATTAAACAAAGAAATTAACAGATTTATTATAATAGCGGGAGCCGCAGCTCCTCGAGAATAGTAATGATTAACCGCGCGGATATACGGCGGCGGTAAAAGAAACGCGGCTGCGAGACTGGGTGTTAGATGCGGGGCGCGAAACCCCGTAATGCGTACGCCGAGACCGACCCGTTAGATCGGCCAGAATGTTCGCTCGGCTTGAATTATGCCTCGCACTGCGAAGAAATGGATTATTGCGTTCTTCTATAATTCGGGCGCAAGACCGAATCAATTCTCGATATCGCCTCGCCAACGGCGATCTTATCGCCCGCTATTACCGCGAAATTATCAATACGCAACTTAAGATTAACAGGCAATTAATACAACGCGGACATGCTTCGATTTCGGACGGACAGGTTACGCAGAATTGAATACTCGACACACACACGCACGCAATTCATGCAAGAATCGCGAGGAAACTCTCACAAAAGGAGCTCACAATTTCGAGACGCGGTGCTTTACAGCCGATATAATACGTCGAATTTACGCGATTCACACTCTCACGCAACCCGTACAATAATCGTGAAGGAAAGTTGCACCGGACGTGCACGCAAAGTTTATACGCGAAGTTTCACAAACGAAAGATAAAAATAATATAACAAATTGACGCGAATCACACTCACACTCAAACGACCGACATACAGCACGAACGAGACTTAAACGCTAGACGTGCGAGAACCAACGCAAATATAATCTACGGAATCCGAATCTCCAGAGAGACGACACACGGTTCGTTAAAAACGCGAGGTAATGTCTCGATCCGCGGAAACCGATACTTTCGAGGCTCCGGGGCTCGAATCGCTTGACGACGTGGCCGTGACGCGAAAATCTACACTAAAGAATCGGGCTTAGCCCGTACACCAACGTACGAATTCACGGCGACGACGACAGAACGAAACGATCCCGGGCGCGATCGCGAGTGGCGAATATGGCGGAGGATATCCTCACCGGTACTTTTCCTCTCGGGATGGTTGGCCGGGGTCGGCGACGTTGACGTCCTCTCGTCCGGACTTCTCCGCCGGTAGCCGGAATCCTCTCCTTCCGCTCCCGTCCCAACGCTCTCGTCCTCTCAATAACCAAATTACTCGCTCTCGATCTCACACGCTCGCCCTCGGCTCGCAGGCTCGCACCAGTCTGATCCCGGATCGTCGCGATCCAGGATCGATACCTGTGGGCCAGCCGGGGCTGCGCACACGAGGTGCGTATTATCGCGACCAATCACGCGTTATCACGCGCTGCGGCTGGCGGGCAGCGCGCTCACGGTCGTAACGGGGGTGCGTGCGCCCCGGTATTACTAATAATAATTAGCTGGGGCCCTTTCCGCGGGGCCGTCGCGAGGCCTAGGGCGAACGGCTTGGCCGGAAATATCGCTGAAATCCTTTCGATCGTCTTTTCCTGGGGCCGTGTCACGCCATCGGGAGCGTGGTTGCAGTCCCTCCGCGGGGACCGGATCCGCACGGGCCTGAGTCCTTGCGCGAGGATTTTCTCGCGGTCCCGTGCGTCGCGCATCACGCGTGCGGGTCCTGATCCCGTCGTGACGTAGCCAGACGTTAGATGCTTTGAATTCCCGGATTGCTGGCTCCTTGTCCCTCTAAGGTCGTCCTGGATCGCCGATTGTGTTTTCCGTGATGTTTCAGCGACTTTCCGCTCGTTCTTCCGATGAGGCTCCCAAATCAATTATTCATACGAAAAGACAATAACAAACGAAATTAATATTAAGCACGAAATCTCGATTAATGACGCCTCTCTGGAGGTAACGGTACGGTTCTCGCAATTATTCGACTGGCGCGACCCTTTAGCCCGCGCTTTTTCGATCGGAGAGAGACTCGGCGGACGCGCGCGAGACGGCAACGTCACAGTATGTATGTATGTATGCAATATATTGTACAACTTCTAACTTCCGCAATTTTTGAGATATCGGGTTAAATCTTTTTTACATGGATAGAGTATCATTCAAGAATGGTCGGTACTGAGTATCGGTGAAAGGGTTCATTTTTTTATAAAATTTTGAATTTTTTGAGAAATGTCTGCACACGCTGTAACTTTCAGAAAATTTGAGATATCGGATTAAATTTTTTTACATGAATAGAGTATTATTAAACGATGTTTGATATTGAATTTAGTGAGGATCGGTGAAAGAATTCATCTTAATTTTTATTTCGCTCACGAAGCTTCCTCTATGAGGAAGCAAAAATTGAAAAATCCGCATGCTTAAAGCAGCTTAAGCTTTGTAAAATAAAATGATGAGGAAGCAATGTGCAAGTTTCTAATTTGCACAACTCTACTTGTTTCTATTGTTTCTCAAAGCTTTAATGAAAATGAAATATCTAATCAAGAGACACGGTAGTGTCTCGCGCCAAGTCATGCGCAGCAACAGTGAGGCACCCCGTGTATCTTTACGCGAGTCGGCTAGTTGAAGAGTTCTTAGATTATCGAACCTCAATAACGGCTGAACCGATTGATGTTTTAATAAGCTTAATCGAAAGCTTGAGTTTGTTTTATATTATGAAAATATTTTTACTTTTCTTCTACGTATCCTATAAATGAAGATATTATAATCCAAAGTCGAAATGTATAAAATTTTTATTAAGAAACGTCTCCGTCGTCATCGACGCCCAAGCCCCCAATGCGCATGTGTACAAGAAGTTGTACGGTTCGAGCATTCGACATAAGATTGCGCTAGCGGCGCTTCTACTGCTTGCATCCATACCAGCTTTTGACAGATATAGGTTAATAGGTTTGCAATGCAATAGTGCAATGTTATATAGCGTAGCACGCTTTCATTTATAAAAAAGTGAAGCAACAAAATTCTTCGTAATACTCGTGGTTAGTTGGATCAGGTATTGAATACACACATATCTGATAGTAAATATATATAGAATAGAATATAAACATCTTGTCATAAATGTATAGAATATTTTCATATCTTATTTATAGAGAAAAATAAAATATTGCGAAAGTAATTTATGCTATGTGTAAAAACAAAACAAAACATCGCATTACATATAAAAATATTCTATATTTATGATAAGAAAGAGATATATGTATTTTATAGTATGTTTATTATAAGATATATGTGTTTTTGTATCCTATACCTGATTCAACTATCCACAAATATCACAAAGAATTTTGCAGCTTTACCTTTTATAAATGAAAGAGTGCTACGCTATATAATGTTGCAGTCTGGAAAATTTAACTTATACCTGTCAAAAGCCACTATGGATAACTGCGAGCAGTTATCGATATAGACATCCATATCAGTTAATATAGATATACACATCAAGAATACATATTTGAGTGCATTTGTCAAACGAGTGTCATATAGTTTGTCATATATTTATTTGTCATGCATTATATGCAGCTACAGATAAATATAAATAACATTGATGAAACGCAGTCTGCAAGGTTAAATTTCTATTTATCTTTTTAAATAATTTATAAATATACATTTATTTTTCAGTGGAACCAGAAGAATTTTCCAAGCTGTTGATAAGATTTTGACAAAGCCTGTGGCAAAATGTTTATTGCAAACCAACATATTGTAATCAATTCTTGTTGCGATGCTAATGCATCGCTTGAAATAGATGAAGCATGTTTTAGTATAGTTAATGAATATAATAGATCTGTTACATGGTATTTTTCCATTTGTCAGAATGCTATTTGGTATATATATTTGGCAAATAAAATTTAGTATTTAACTGACATTATCGATAATTTTGTTGTGTTTAGCATTGAGACAAAGATTGGTTACAATATGTTGGTTTGCAATAGATGTGTTGTCGCAGACTTTGTCAAAATCTTAACAGCTTGAAAAATGTTTCTATTGAAAAATTCCATTGAAAAATAAATGTATTTATAAATTTATTATAAAAATGTATAAATTATTAAAAAAAATAAATAGAAATGGAAATAAAATATAAATAGAAATTTATAAGATTTATACATATTAATCTTACAGACTATGTTTTACTAATGTTACTTATACCTGTAGCTGCATATGATGCATGACAAATAACTATATGATGACAATCATTTAACAAATACATTTAAATACACTGTATTCCTTTTTACATCTTTTGCTTTTGATATAATCAGGATACAAGACAGATTAGTTAGATAATTTATAGCACAGCACAAGCATCTAGTAATATATTTTAATTTTGATTATAGTATTTTTTTTTAAAAGAACGTAACATTTATCACTTTTATAAAAGTACTTGATTTGTTTAATCTGTCTTGTAGATATGTAGCATACACATCATTTTTACACTAATTGCTTGTGCTGTGTATACCTGACTAGTCTGTCTCGTAGATATGTAGAATACATACATCATAAAATATATTATAATTTATATATTATAACTCATATTATAACTTTATATATAATTAGCAAGGTTTATTCTAATCTTAAATATTAAAAAAAAGAAACGTTACATTTATCAGTTTCATATCAATAAAATTAAGATCTTAAATATTTAAAAAAAGAAGCATAACATCTATCACTTTTTAATTTATATTTAAATTACAATATAAGTTATAATATAATATAAATTATATAAGTTATGATGTGTGTATTCTATATATTTACGAGACAGATTAGTTAGGTAATTTATAGTATAGCACAAGCGTATAGTATCAATCAAAGAAATGAAAGAGTTGCTTTTATAATTCAGAAATATAATAGATGTATTCATTTAATCTGATTGCAGAAATAAGATAATATATAACACACAGTACAAAAAGAAATGATATAATTGCTAAAAAATTACCTTCTTTTAAAAAAAGTGAAAAAAAGGCGCCAAGTGCACGCGCACAAGCGCCTTTCGCTATAAAAATACTCTTATACAAAATAGTGTTATTTCAATTTGTTGTGAAAAATTCTTATACAAAATAGTGTTATTTTAATACAAAAACACTGTCATATCCAAACTAAAAAACTGTTTTACGAAATAGTTGTTTTAATATTCTACAAAAATAGTGATATAAAAATATTGCGCCAATTAATAAAAATTTATTTTACAAAATTCATTTATTATTATTTCTAATATTAAAAATTGCAATGTGATCAAAATAGTGGAATATATTTAAGTGAAAAAAATTTTTAATTTAAAAGATAAATTTGAGTATAAAATAACTTTTCAATTAGAGAAAAACTTGGCGCTGTTAAATTCAAAATATATATAACAATTAGAATTAGATTAGCATATATTCAATTTAGCAGCGTCAAGTTTTTCTCTAATTGAAAAGTTATTTTATACTTAAATTTATCTTTTGAATTAAAAATTTTTTTCACTTAAATATATTCCACTATTTTGATCACATTGCAATTTTTAATATTAGAAATAATAATAAATGAATTTTGTAAAATAAATTTTTATTAATTGGCGCAATATTTTTATATCACTATTTTTGTAGAATATTAAAACAACTATTTCGTAAAACAGTTTTTTAGTTTGGATATGACAGTGTTTTTGTATTAAAATAACACTATTTTGTATAAGAATTTTTCACAACAAATTGAAATAACACTATTTTGTATAAGAGTATTTTTATAGCGAAAGGCGCTTGTGCGCGTGCACTTGGCGCCTTTTTTTCACTTTTTTTAAAAATACTACAAACAGTATAGTCTTGATACCTCGTAGTATTCTTACGAAAGAAAAGCAAATTGCGATAGTACAAATCTTATTGTGCCTAAATCTCAAAAGAAAGGAAAAAATAAAAAATATTTCTGCATGTGTTACAAAAGATTGCAAATTAAATTCGCAAGACACTTATGAGGATGTCGAACTGTTCTGTTTTATCGACAGAATGCAAATATTAGTTAAAATGCAAAATATTTTTGTTGATTATAGATATTAATAAATCTTTTTCCATAATTAAAGTACACATAGTAACGTAGTGCGGGGTATATGATTTCATGTAAAAAGAGAAAAAAAATTAAAAATTACAGTTTTGTTATCGGCTTCTGCCATCAACATTTGCTTAATATAAAAGATTTGTAATTTGTACGTGCCTAACAAGTGGATTCCGCACTCGGCATTTTATTAAAGAGTATTAGTGAACTTTAAGAAGTGAGTTTAGAAGCTTTATAAAAAAGATTTTACTATGTGAAACTTTCGTGCATATGTGTGTGTGCGAGATCGAGGCTCAAGAGTAAAACAGAGCAGTAGATTAGTTGCGTGATGTCGCGCTAGACTAGAATAGAAAGAATAAAAGTCGAACAAATAAAAAAATATAATAATGGAAATGAAAGAATACAATAAAAAACGAGCAGAAGAAGAGAGAGAGAGAGAGAGAGAGAGAGAGAGAGAGAGAGAGAGAAAGAGAGAGAGAGAGAGCTCAGTGTAAATGAACGTGTAAACGAATGTGCGAGGAGCATTATATATATATATATAATCTTTATGACAATTTATTATTATTTATAGTTATTTAGTAATTTATAAATGAGAAAAAAAATTTGATATATTTTATCCTCTTATGTTACCAAACATTTGCATATTTATATAAGCTTGCCTATATTTATATAAAATAAACTTTTTCTAAAGCAAAAATTTAGAAATTTAATTTTTGTCGTATAATATTAATAAATAATGTTTTTATGTATCAAATTAATTTTAATCAATATGAAAATAATTTTTTTATTCGGTTAGAGAATATTCGTTTATAAAGATGCGCATTTGTTTTTATTATTACGCGATATTTGTAGCATGCATGTATGTAAGTATGTATGTATGTGTTACTCGCAATCGCCGAATTTGCCCATTGCCCGAATTTTTTAACTACAACGCGATGTGGTAAAGTATAAATGTCCACAACGCGTTCTGGGTATTTATTTCGCGAGCGGTGCACTTGGACACAGTACAATTGGACACGGTGCAAATGGACACGTTACAAATGGACACGAGATTTTGCACACGGTTCAATTGGACACAGTGCATTTGGACACAGTAATTTTGGATACAGTAGCTTTTGGACACGTAAGGAAATACGCATCGTTTACTTGGACACCGCTCACTTGGCCACTGTTCATTTGGACACTGTTTATTTGGACACCGTTCATTTGGACACAGAAAGACACGCACCGTTCATTTAGACACCGTTCATTTGCCCACTGTTCGTTTGGACACCGTTATTTGCCCACCGTTCGTTTGGACACTGTTCATTTGCCCACCGTTCGTTTGGACATCGGTCATTTGCCCACCGTTCGTTTGGACACCGTTCATTTGCCCACCGTTCGTTTGGACACCGTTCATTTGCCCACCGTAGTTGTAAAGCGAAGTCACCCTGCTACCGGCGGGTGGGTGCGGGAGGGGTGCCGAAGGCCCCCTTGCACCCCTGTGTGTGTGTATGTGCGCGCGCGCGCGTGCTTCCTGCCTGTGGCAATGAACGGTGTCCAACGAACGGTGGGCAAATGAACGATGTCCAAACGAACGGTGGGCAAATGTACGGTGTCCAAACGAACAGTGGGCAAATGAACGGTGTCCAAACGAACGGTGGGCAAATGAACGGTGTCCAAATGAACGGTGGGCAAATGAACGGTATCCAAACGAACGGTGGGCAAATGAACGGTGTCCAAACGAACGGTGGGCAAATGAACGGTGTCCAAACAAACGGTGGGCAAATAACGGTGTCCAAACAAACGGTGGGCAAATGAACGGTGTCCAAATGAACGGTGTCCAAATAAACGATGTCCAAATGAGCAGTGTCCAAGTGAGCGGTATCCAAGTAAACGATGCGTATTTTCTTACGTGTCCAAAAGCTACTGTATCCAAAATTACTGTGTCCAATTGAACCGTGTGCAAAATCTCGTGTCCATTTGTAACGTGTCCATTTGCACCGTGTCCGATTGTACTGTGTCCAAGTGAAGGCCACTCATTTATTTCGGCCACTGGCCGTCGGAAAACACTCACAACGCGTTGTAGGTATTTCAGTTTGCTCAATAGCCGAAAAATATAATTTTTCGCTTTGTGGCCACTACAAAATACCCACAACGGGTTGTGAGTATTCCGGTTTCACCCACTATGCGTTCTGAGTATTTCGGTTTCACCCACTACGCGTTCTGAGTATTTTGCGTTTACCCACAACACGAATTATTAATTCTCTCAATTTTTGTATTGATATGTGCGCAACAGCAGCAGAATCATGTAGCGACAAGTCTCAACTTGTCGACGATCTCCTTCCATATTCTTTCCTATTGTCACTCAATTTATTTCAAGCAGGCGTAAAAGTAAATAACACGATGAAGGAAGAGTTTGAAAGTAAAATAAGAGAATTTCTGTGTGATAAGGCTGATAGATCGCTTTTAATGAGTGGTGATCGATACAATGAGATAGTGCAAGATACGAAAGAAGCGAGAGAGGAAAAAAGGAATGGTATATCGTTATCGGCTAAAGACTATCGTCGTCTTAAACGCTTCGACGTTATTTCTATTGGGGACAATGAGAAATTGATTCATGCAACGGAAGAATCTCACTCAGAAATAAAATATTATTGCCGAATAGAAGAGATGTTTGATATTATTGAATCTGCACATCATAAATTGGGCCATAAAAAAGAAAAAGCAATGGAAGTAGAATTAAAAAGAAAATATTACAACATAGCAAGGGAGATAATCAATGCGTATTTAAACCTTTGTCAGCCTTGCGCTTTGAAGAAGAAGGCAAAAGGAAAAGGAGTTGTTGTAAAATCAATGGTCATGTCTAATTGTGAACTGAATTCACGATGTCAGGTAAATATATTTATGATTTTTTATTATATTTTTATCTTATTCTATTTTCTTTTTTATAACACTAGAATATTACAAGCGCGCGCCATTTAACTTTTTCAATCATCATCATCACCATCAATATCATCATTAATTATTAATTAATTTATTAATTATATTAAAATAATTTTTATTAATTATTAATTAATTAATTACAATTATAATTACTTAATACAATGTCAATAATATGCTTTTTTATGGAGGGATTTAATGCTTGTATTTATGTAATAACTCGTTCTAATTAGCTTTTTATTATCATTTTTTAGTTTCTGTTGACTGAATTTTTATTATTAATAGTATTATTATTTAATAATACGAGTAATAAATTATTACTTAATATTTACCTTAACATTATTTATTGGTGCAAAAAAGTTAGTATTTTTATTGTTATTCTTAGATAGATCTTATCGACATGCAAACTGAGCCTGACAGAGATTACAAGTTTATCCTAAACTACTAAGACCATCTGACTAAGTTTGTTGTATTGCGTCCATTAAAAACGAAGACAGCGGATGAAGTAGCAGATGTTATTTTGGACATATTTTGCTTGCTTGGAGCTCCGAACATACTTCATAGTGACAACGGCCAAAATTTTGTAATAAGGTACAGTAGCCTGTGTATGTTACTTTTATTTTAAATATTTTGAATTTATTCTTATTATTTATGTATCATTTATTATATTAGTTTAATGTAAATGGAAAATGATACAAATATTACATTTTTTATATGTTTACTAAGATGATAGAAGCTCTAGTTGTTAAATGGAATGGAGTCAAGATTGTTCACGGAAAACCGCGCCACTCCCAGAGTCAAGGGTCCGTCGAGCGAGCTAATCAAGACGTCCGAGACAGTTTGATAGCTTGGATGAAAGACAACAATTCTTCAAGTTGGGCTTCTGGTTTTCGATTTGTTCAAAGTTCAAAAAATTGCAGTTATCACGCTGGAATAAAAAGGACTCCTTATGAAGCTTTGTTCGGCGTTCCACAGAAAAACGGTTTGCTTGATTCCTGTTTGCCAGCTGATATAGCTCAGAAAGATTAACACTGAGGAAGAACTTGAAGAACATCTGTTTAATATTACGCAGAATTTTGGCGAGACAGATATCAAAAATGTAGATGACGACAACATCGATTAAATTAATAACCAAAATATTTCATCACTTATGGACACTGAGGAAGATTATAGATTTTGCTATGTATGCAACAAGAAATATAACGAAGAAATATCCTGCTTCGAATGTACTAAATACTTTCATTTGACATGCTCCGTACCAGAGTCCGAGATTCCTTTATGTCATCTTTGTGCAAAGAAAACGGCTATTCAGAACTCTCGCAAACACTGCAAACGCGGATTAGAGGAACAAGCCGAGAAAATGATTCAGACTTCTTAGAAGTTTCCACCGGTCTCTACTGGTGATAATATTTTAGTAAATATTCCAGATATGGATCGCGGACGACTGGCTCCCCGCAACGTACTTGCCGTTGTAATACAGAATATTGCAAGGAATCGATTTATGTAAAAAAATTGGGGTGTTTCCATTTAAAAAAACAAGATTGACATTGAAATCTCCGAAGCGCCTCCACCCAAGGTCAAACTAATGGCATCATCTTATGATCCCCTTAGAACCGAACAACTTTTGTCTGAAACATTTCTTTCTATCTTGCTTTATTTTTTAGATATTTAGGTGTCTCAATATAAATGCCCCATCCTATATCCTAATATGTTGCTAGATATTATTTAATTTTATTTCCGTGCAGTCTACACAAAAATATAAATATGATAATGTAATATTATATAAAAATATAATATTCCAAATTTCTTTTTTTTAATTATATCTTTAAAGCAATTCTTAAATAGAAAACAACATAAAAACTTTTGTATAAAAAACTGTAACATAAAATTGATCTTCAAATAGAATTTGGAATGACTACTGTATACACATAAACATACACATTATATATGATGCACATAGTATTTAATACTCATATAGTATTTTTGTTATAAATAAATGGACAGATATGGGCAAAAAAAGAAAGAGGAAGAGAGAAAGCGAGAGAGAGAGAGAGAGAGAGAGAGAGAGAGAGAGAGAGAGAGAGAGAGAGAGAGAATAGAAATGAGTAAGCGAGGGAATAGCTGTAAAACGATATATCGATTAATAATTCACATCAGTCACTAAGCATTAGTGAGCATAAAGTATTGCTACGGAGAAATATATATTAACTATTTCCCTTTTTTTCTTACTTTTGGCACTTGTACAGACACTTGCTCAGTTACACTCATATCTTCTTTCTCCCTTTACCCATTTTACTCTGTCCATCTCTTTCTTATCCGAGCATACTATACTGCGTTCACGGAGAGAACAACCTCGCTTTTCGTCCGGTTCGGTCAGATTCCGCCCGATCGACCGCCCATTTTGCCCCCTCTATGCTGTCAATATTGGTCTTGCAGCTTGCAGCTCCGGCTAATTGACAAAGGAGACCCGCGCATTCCTTAATGAATTCTTTCAAACATTAGAAAGTTAATATGATCGATACGCATACGGCATTGAAGTAACGCGCTGAAGTCTCTCACCTAATCCCCACTCCGCCCAAAGCTGCGCGAAGCGAGGTTGTTCTCTCCGTGAACGCAGTATATATGTGTCTTATATGTATACTATCTACATGTGTGTATATGTATGTGTATATGTAATAGTAACTTTAAATTTATTAAAATATCATTAATCTTTTGCTTATTTGTATATTTCACTGAAAATTGATTATATTTATTTTGTAATAATAGTTGTGTCTCAGTAGTTAGTTAGCCAGAGGCGATCAATTCGTGAGCTGGTTGTTGAAAGAAATATTTCCCACCAAAAACGTTTTGCATGTACGCTTTGGTTGAAGAATATATCCCAGAAGCGATCAATTCATGAATTGGTTGTCGAAAGAATTATTTCCCACCAAAAACGTTTTGCATGTACGCTTTGGTTAAAGAATAAATCCCAGAAGCGATCAATTCGTGAACTGGTTGCCGAAAGAAATCTTTCCCACCAAAAACGTTTTGCCTGTGCGCTCTGGTTATTAAAAAAATAACATTTTGTCCCAGAGGCGATTTTTATTCGTGAGTTGGTTGATTTAAAAAATATTTAATTCCAGAAGCGGTTTGCATGTGCGCTTTGGTTACTAAAAAAACAGTTTATCCCAGAGGCGATTTTTATTCGTGTGCTGGTTGTTTTAAAAAATATTTCATATCATATGCGGTTTGTGCATGAATATTCTGGTTATTAAAAAACAGTTATTCCAGAAGAAATTTAAAGAAACTTCCGTTTTTAAAAGACAAAGTGTGCAATATCTGGTATTCCTTCATATGATTGCCAATCATATATAGTAATAAAAGCTCACAAATTATTGGAATGAATTATTATTGTGATTACTGGCGATGTATTTTTAGTAATATAGAGGCAACTATGGTGCAATAAAACAAACCCCCACCCCTGGCCCCGACCCCCTGCTGTGTGTCTGTCTGGCCACGCCCACCACAGATGTCTTTGGAAAAAAGAGGGGCTTTTGTGAACGTCTACGAGACAATTTTTATTGTTTTAAAAAGGAGGAGGGGACGCGTGGACGTCTACGAGACAATTTTTTTATTTTTTATTTTATTTTTTTATTTTTTTCCGGGCGAGTGGAAATACTCGGGGCTCGAACCTGGGCCCTCTACATTTCCAAACAGGATTCTACTATGCTGGGCTAACTGAAATCTTATTAGAATAAGGATTAGATGAAGTATTTGTGGAGAGTGGCCCTCTTGCATAGAGGTCTCCGCACTTTGATTGGTTCGCACCATAGTTGCCGGCAGTTTGATTGGACGAGGAGTATTGTTTTTGAGGGAGAGGAAAAAGCGCGGCAAAATAACTCGTGTGTAAGAATAGGCAAAATGGCGGCCTCCGAGGATGGACATGTCACGAGGCACATGGCATCCCCCTCCTCCCCGTACGGAAAACCGAAAGATATCGTACGGTATACGACATCCCCCTTCACCACCCCTACAGAAAAACCGGGAGATGTACGGTATATGTCACCTCACCTCCGCCCTCCTGTTGAAAAGAGAAAATCGGATAAAGTGCTGCTAGAATAAAGTAACTGATATGACGGAGATGAACACACGCGTACACGTAGGGCAGTGATGCCAGAAACGGGTCCCGTAACTCACGGCTCAGCAATGGAAGGGGTAACGCACACAAGCGCGAGCCGCGTACATGTGCCATATGTTTCATCGCGTGTTACAAGCTCATGAAACACAGTACGCCGAATTGCTCTAAAACGTAAGTTTATCGAAGTTCCAGCCGATTCTTCTTCATTTTATTCATTTTCCCGTACCCTCTCTTTAGCTAACATCAAATTTCTAATACTAATAAAATTGATTAGCTGAGAGTTTTCAAAATTTAAGGTTATGCCCTTCACTTTGCAGCATTCGTGTGTTCGTCCGTCCGGTGTACGAACAACGTACGCATAAAATTTAGGGCCACCGGATACGAACGCCTCGAGTGGTACCCGTTTGACCACGTTAATATTGACCACGGTCCCGATTGACCACGTTGATATTGACCACGGTCCCAATAGACCACGGTCCCGATTGACCACGTTAATATTGACCACGTTAATATTGACCACGTTAATATTGACCACGTTAATATTGACCACGGTCCCGATTAATCACGTTTATATTGACAACGGTCCCGATTGAAAAACCATGTAACACACACACACACACACACATGCGGGGGGTGCAAGGGAGGCCTTCGGCCCCCCTCCCGCACCCCTTCCGCCAGTCAGGCACAATGGACCTCGCTTTACAACTTGCATAGTACATGCCCTAGTAACGACATGTATTGATCCGTGGTCTATATTAACGTGGTCAATATTAACGTGGTCAATATTAACGTGGTCAATATCAACGTGGTCAATCGGGACCGTGGTCAATATTAACATGGTCAATCGGGACCGTGGTCAATATTAACGTGGTCAATCGGGACCGTGGTCAATATTAACGTGGTCAATATTAACGTGGTCAATCGGGACCATGGTCAATATTAATATGGTCAATCGGGACCGTGGTCAATATTAACGTGGTCAATATTAACGTGGTCAATATAAACGTGGTCAATATCAACGTGGTCAATCGGGTCCGTGGTCAATTTGAACCGTGGTCAATCGGGACCGTGGTCAATCGGAACCGTGGTAAATATCAACGTGGTCAATCGGGACTGTGGTCAATCGGGACTGTGGTCAATATCAACGTGGTCAATCGCAACGTGGTCAATCGCAACGTGGTCAATCTCAACGTGGTCAATCGGGACCGTGGTCAATATCAACGTGGCCAAACGGGACGCTCCCGAACGCCTCGATATAGCTACCGTGGCCGTAGCTTTCAAGTTCGTCCGTCATGTCGCCCAAAAAATTTCCCGTACACGGTTCGTACTCATTCGGATTAGCTGTGCTTACATAAATGCATGAATCTATATCGTAATATAGAACGCGACGATCTAAGCGCTCTAAATAAGAATATAATTTTAAACGCGCCTGTGATGTCGTATATGCTGCTATTGCAACATTCGTTATCGGTGAGGGAACGACAGCCTCTTGTCGCAATCGCCACGAAATATATATTACCTCGTCGTTTACGGGTAATATGCCGGTTATCTCGTGCTCAGCACTCATCATCAATGTCACAAAACGCTGAGACGTTCTCACGACTCCGGTATTTGGTAAATTGGATCGCTGGCCGAATTTTCCCCAAAAAGAATTTAAGCATAGCTTCGCGACAGAACGTAAACCGGGATTCCGAGCGACGTTGCGTTTATCAAGATCGATACCTTCGGTTTTCTCGTACTCCCTCAGATATCGTTCTTTAGCATCGTCGTCGTTTTTCCCGCATTCGCTCGGCCATCCACTGGCTTCTTGTTTAAGCTGCAAGAATGTATTTATATATTCAGCGAACAATCCGCCTTGACATGCTCTATTATCGTATTGGCTAACTTTATATTGCCAAATCTCACTTACAGCCGTCACGAGATAACTCTTTTCGACGGCCTTGCGTAATTCGCAAGACACCCACGTACCCTCGAATTTACGTTCACTAGCATCGTGATGTGTACAGGGCACCTGCGAAAATGTTTCGCAGCAACTGCGACATAAAGAAAAAGCAATTTTCTCTGCACACGATATGGGAGTACCGGATGAAATAGATCGCGTGGTGGGAGTACTCTGCACCGTATGAGACCTTCGAGCGTATCAAAATTATAATTTGATGCCCTCCCGATTAATGCGGAACATTCCTCGCTGACGTAAATATCCGAATGACCGGTTGGGAAAGCGCCCGTCTTCAACACATAAGAGTACAAAGAGCACACGTCCACGTATCGTATTTTCTCCGTACCCGTAACCTCATAACGAGTCACGATATTTCCCGTGCATCCGCCGAAAAATGTATCGCAAGGATCGAGCGGAAGTGTTTCCATCGGATGATTTTCGAGATATTCGCGAATTTCGCGATTATCGCGAAATCCGTATATCCCGATCAAAAGAGCACTCCCACTTTTTCGTCACGAGGTATCCCCGTTGTCGAAGCCGCCACGAGATCGCGAGAGTTCGTTCGTAACGCGAGTCGATCGCATCCTTGCAATCCGCTGACAAAAGTGTTCTATCGCGGTTCATGGGAAAGCAAGTCGGACATCCGTGCCAAAAACACCCGTGAAATTGAAGTATGTGGCGTTGCGTTGTCCTAGCATCAGATGCTTCGTAATATCCGTCGATGAGCATGCCATCGATTGTACGATATTCGTGCGCACGTCCTGCGTGGTTTATAGAAAGACCGAGCTCGCGCTCCATCCATACTAGCCACTGCAGAGCTTTACGCGAATGATTACTCGCTTTTCTATATCCACCAGCTGGAATGACCCCTATCGTATTCGGCTGCAAAAAGTTTTTCCGAAAAACTGTCATGCATGTCGAAGCAATAGTTGTGCATTCCTCGAATGGACATACATTCCCGCGATCTATGAAAATTTTTCTAAACGCCATGCATGCTTGCCGATGAATATCAACGTCGGTATGGCAATAACGAACAATCTCGCGTTGGAAATCGATCACGATATTTTTTTGTCTCATGTCTGCATGCCATGTGAGAAAACGTTCGCGCTCTTCCGGTTTCATATTCTCCGGAGAATAATAATGAGTATCGGGTAACAGACCGTTATACGATTGATTTTTGACGGTGTTAAATAAATGCGGAATATGTCTTTATTCAACGTATCCTGTAATCTGAAAGCTTTCGGTAATTCGGATAAACGCATTGGCATATAATTAACACTATCGATGAATTTCGTATGTCCCACCGTTAGCACCATGATTTTCGTACCATTTAAAATTACTTTAGGTTCTAAATTGTTGCGATTTTCAACAATATATTGTAAAATAAATTGTGCGTCGAACGCTTTCGCATGATGCGCTATGCATATAATTTGCTTGAAACATTTTGTTGTTCGCGTTGTAAAATCGACTGTTTTACCGGAATTGTTTTACCGGATCGTGACGAAATACGAACTCTCGCACCCCGCACCAACGACAACGCACGGTCATGTCATTCTTTTTCGCGCACACTTCGCAAATCTGTTGCGCAACGCAAAAGGTTGGAACGTGTTTTTTACATTCATCATACTTTCGATCGTCTGGTCTTGACATGTTTCGAAATCGTAAAATACGAATGCTACGCGTTCCTTTTTGCGCCCGTATGCACGTTCGTTTGCCTTTTCGACGTTAAAAGTACTCTCCTCCGCGGCATGTTTAACCGTTGTCGGCACGATCAGCGTAGATGACGAAGACGACGCTTCAACGGAAGAATTATTATGACGACGAAGAGGCTGCATGAAGCATAAATGGTTTTCAGGCTTCGGCGAACGGCATAGTTTACAGTAAGAAACGCCGCATTCGTGTCTCGCGTCTGATTTAACGATGCGACCGCATCCGTCACAAAATCGCACAATATTGCAAATACTTTCGGTCGATTTGCCATCGTACAATTTTATATTACGATGACGCTCAAACCACTCCTTACCGAAAAATGTACATTTACACGCATTGCATTTTATGATTTTCGCGTCTGTCTGTTTACACGACGGTACAGCGAAACATCGAGGGCATTTATTCGGACAGCGATGACCGGTTTTATCGTTCCGATAACCTTTATTGCACGGTACGCAATAATTCCTGCAACCGGCGGCGGCGTTTAAATTTATAATAGGATTATAATGACGCGAACACTCGTAATACATAATATTTAAGCGTAACGAGGGTTCGCGTCCGAGAGAAGCAAGTATCGTGATTCCGTCGTACAACGGTTTCATGCCACGGCAAAAAGTATTAAAATTATAAATGACAATGGTGATATTGTCAACGGTAAAATAACGTTGAAAGCGCTCGATTTTCCGAATACCGCAACCCTCTTCGGGTATCGTAATACCGGCATTCCTCGTTAATTGTAACGCTAGCTCACGTTGAAGCGAGGATTGCGGATATCTTACGGCATTCCATTTTTCATGTAATTCCCCTGTACTTAAGTTACCGCGTTCGCGGTAAATACGCGCTATTACGAGAGCACGGGGAAAACATAAATTGTCGGAATTTTGTATTGTTACTATCGAGCGCTTCACAGCGTCTTCGTGAGTTAATTTAACATGTCCGCGACCCAAAGGAACCGTGACATTAAAAACACGAATGTTAAAGTGTTCCGCGATATCGAGCCCTCCAGCACTCTGCGCTAGTGAACTCACGAGTTTCCAAATTTCCTCATACGACATGTCTCTAGCCGGACGAAAGGATAATCCTGCAGGGCTCTGCGATAAATTCGCCGAATGGAAAGATATTCCCACATAATCTCCAGGCTTGCATAAATTTATCGCATACGCGTGAATTTCGCGGAACGCATTTTCTAATAAACGATAAATATCTCGAGTGGCCTTCACTTGGACACAGTACAATTGGACACGGTGCAAATGGACACGTTGCAAATGGACACGAAACTTTGCACACGGCTCAATTGGACACAGTGCATTTGGACACAATAATTTTGGACACAGTAGCTTTTGGACACAGAAGAAAATTAATTTGGACACCGTTCAGTAGCACACCGGTCAGTTGCACACCGTTCAGTTGCACACATAAAAATGCACACCGTTTAGTTGGACACATAAAAATGCACACCGTTCAGTTGCACACCGCTCAATTGCACACCGTTCAGTTGCACACCGTTCAGTTGCACACCGTTCAGTTGCACACCGCTCAATTGCACACCGGTCAGTTGCACACCGCTCAGTTGCACACCGCTCAGTTGCACACCGCTCAGTTGCACACCGCTCAGTTGCACACCGCTCAGTTTCACACCGCTCAGTTGCACACCGCTCAGTTGCACACCGCTCAGTTGCACACCGCTCAATTGCACACACACACACACACACACACACGGGGGGGGTGCAAGGGGGGACTTCGGCCCCCCTCCCGCACCCACCCCGCCGGTAAGCAGGGTGGACCTCGCTTTACAACTACGGTGGGCAAATTAACGGTGTGCAACTGAACGGTGTGCAACTGAACGGTGTGCAACTGAGCGGTGTGCAACTGAGCGGTGTGCAACTGACCGGTGTGCAATTGAGCGGTGTGCAACTGAACGGTGTGCAACTGAACGGTGTGCAACTGAGCGGTGTGCAACTGAACGGTGTGCATTTTTATGTGTCCAACTAAACGGTGTGCATTTTGATGTGTGCAACTGAACGGTGTGCAACTGAACGGTGTGCAACTGACCGGTGTGCTACTGAACGGTGTCCAAATTAATTTTCTTCTGTGTCCAAAATTATTGTGTCCAAATGCACTGTGTCCAATTGAGCCGTGTGCAAAGTTTCGTGTCCATTTGCAACGTGTCCATTTGTACCGTGTCCAATTGTACTGTGTCCAAGTGCACCGCTCCCAATATCTCCACCTCTATGTAACGGTCGTATCGCGAAACTTGCTTCTCTCCCGATTACACCGAATCTCCGAAATTGCCGCGTATTTTCCGATAATAATTCTACGTAATTAAAATTAATATTGCCGACCTCATGACGCTGTTGTTGTCGTTGTTGCTCCTCTTCCTCCTCCGGCTCCTCTTCACCATCTTCTGTTTCCGACGAGATTACAGCGTTCTTCAGGTGACACTTCTTCATTTTGACCACCACCGCCTCTCTGCACTTTCGAAGCAAAAGAAAAATTTAATTATAAATAAAATAAAAATTACATCTAAATTATTTTTATTCTTGTAAAATTTTGTATCTCACCTGGTGATGTCATGATATCAGCTTCGCTGCAGTTTTCATCGGAACGTGCTCTTCCTAAAATTTAATATTTTATCAATATTGAATATAGAATTTGTATAAAGATTAATATTTTTATTTTATTTTTTGCGCAAAACTTACCTGAAGGTCCTGTTTCGAGCTCTTCTTCAGACGGGCGTTTTCGAGTCTGAGAGGGAGACTCACGGTCATCAGTCGAAGGTGTGCTTAGATCTACAAATTATGATTTTGAAAATTTAGATTAATCGCTGTCTAGCGTATTCGATTATATTACAATTGCACAATATAAATAATAACATTTTGCTTACCGTTTAAACGGTTTCCTCGATGGTTTGATAGCAGGAAGGCTATAAGACCGCCTGCATCCTCCTCCTCGTGGTCAAATACCTCACGCATTTCTATTATCTCACCCGCGATATGTAACAATTCGGCATAATTGCCAAAATAACCTAGCCTATATAGCACAGAGAGTATAGTATTCCAACTAGCACACGTAAATGCCCGAAAAACTGAATAATTTATTTCCGCCGACTCATCCGATAACGCTGATAAATAGCGTCCACTATTTAACGTAGGCGACAAATTGGAGCCTATAATTATGCACTTGCCTAACACCTCTTTGAGTCCAGCCATTTTTGTCACTCACTTACGAAATACACGATACCACTATTTTCCGTGGAACGACGAGCGTTACTTCGGACGATGTCGAACTCGAAAATACCTTTTTTACTTCGTCGCGGAGAATTTATTTAAACAAATATCCCAACTTTTTTCAAAAAGAAAAAAGCCGTTGAAAAATTTAAAATTTTTCCTTTCTAGTTAGTTAGATTAGTTTTAAAAAAACGCCATCAAAAAAAAATTCCCGGATTTTCATTTTGGGTGTTTTTTATCTCTTTTGAGAAAAAAGTGAACAAAAAATATTTTATTTTTATTACGTTATTAACAACTATTATTTACTTAGTTTTATTACTTTTGTTATAGTGACCCTAAAGTACAAGCTTTGTAGTGAAAAACTTTTTTTAAAATTTTCGTAGAAGGGACAGGATTATGTCAATTAGAAAATTGCCCCTTATTAAATTTTTTACAATATAATCTCTTTACAATATAATCTATAAAAATTTATTAGACAGGTGATAAACATTTATTTACGCTTTATTGTAACATATTGTAAATGTATTTAGAGAAAAAGTTTAGAGAAGAATTTTTCCCTTGTAACAAATCTAATTTCTAAATGGTTCTAGATGTTTCTCCGCGTAATTTTTAGCGAGTTGAACAAGATTGAACATGAAAGGTCACGATTTTTCCTGTTATTTAGTTGTCTATGCAAACTTTTCCCCCCACTTTTCTTTATATTTCGATATATAAGCAGCGTGAGAAGATGCGAATCCTTCATTCGAGTTCGCCCGTACGAAGTCTTCATTTCGGCTACGATACAAGAATTCGACATTGTTGTGACTAGTGTTCTCTCAGTTTTATTCAAAAATTGATAACAATGGCTGCCACGAAAGAAATTTCCAATGATCAAAAGAATCTAACCGATTTTGTTAAATCTACACACGTTTGCGATATTAGCAAATCGGGCAACAAGATCGACATCGATAGAAAAAACGAATAGCGCTATTTATTACTATCGACAACGTATGCCCTTAATTCATCCTGTATTAAGAAGCTACATGTGGGATTGCAAACGACAAACGAAAACTGCTTCGTGCCGGTTGTTAAATTAACGGGCAATTATGCGGACGGAATTTGTCTCGATACCGACACCTGGCAGCAATTTCAACTCAACATGGAACAGATGAGACTGTACTTGAGTGAGAATCAAAAAACCAAACCAAGTCCTATTATCATCAACAATATCTCTATCGGCTTCACCACCGGGACGAGGGCTGTGATAGTGGCTTACAAGGAAAATGCGGAACAATCCGCGAGTAATAGTGAGACCGTCTCACTGAGACGGAGGAGCAAGCGCAACCGCCCTTGAAGAAACGAAAAACACACAATGTCGCTATCGTGATGCAGAAAGCAACTTTTCACGGCATGGAAAATATTACAAGATGTGTGGATGCTCGATTGTCGCAGCTAGTTTCCATCCCCGACATCGTCAACACCTGCGCCAATTACATAATGAACGAGATAGAATTAAAACTCCCATCAGCTTACATAGATCGTGAAATTATAAAACTCATAGTTAGTGGTAATTTTCAGGAAATTGAACGCAATGTATAAACGCAAATAAGAGATTTAACATTTTTAGATGTATATTTCAATATTGTATTCGAAGAATTACTTTCACTAGGATTTAATGAAATTGCGCGTATAATTTTAAAACGCAATTGTTAATTTTACGAAAAAAGTAAAATTTATTATCAATAAACATGAAATTTTTTCCAACTTTGAAATTACAGAGTATTTTTTCTTTTACCCCTCTCTATTATCTCCTTTACTTCTTTATTAGCGTACATACAATATTCCATCGTAAATTAATATCAGATGATAGCCGAGCGTTAAACGAGCATCTTATTTCTATCATAAGCATACATAGAGCACCGTCTATAAGCTTGTAAGCAGCGGTGCTCAAAAAACGCTGGCGCGAGCACATCCCCACGAATACGCTTACTAGCATCGTTCCCGCGGCTACTTATCAGCTAATCGGCCGCGGTACTTTCCGCTTGTACGCGTGCGGGAAAACGCTAGCGCGAGCATGCGGCCGCCGCGGCGGGCACCCCAGAGCGCTATAGATAAGCTTATTACTCAGCACATATCTACGATAAATATTAAACATATTCGATGCGTGTGCGTATATGGATAAAGTCCCGAAAAGTACTCACCCCCGATTTTTTTGAAACTCAGTATTCTTACGTATTTTGATGCGCTGATTACGAATATCATAGTAAAAATTGGCGACTATTTGATTTTCATGGTAAAAACCATGAAAAAACCCATAAAAATTATAGTTTTTTACGCTTATCTCAGTAAATACGGAAAATCATGATAAATGTTTTAGACAAAAATTTTAGATATCACAGAGATAAACATTTTATGTCCTATTCATTTTTACCGTACAAGTGATAGTTTTCGAGAAAATTAAAGTTAAACATATATCTCAAACCAATTGCTGTATAGGTGAAACTACAAAGGCTGACAGTACTGCGTAGAAGTCCCAATACATAATCTCGCTTTGCGTGGAAAGTTGCAAACTCATGTGGAACCTCGTTTCGCGTGGAAAAGTGTATGCGTAGAAACAATGGGTTCCGCCTCCCTGTGGGGGGCTCCGCTATCAAAAAACTAGACAAATAGGTTTGCGTGGAACCTCGCTTTGCGTGGAAAGTTGCAAACCCATGTGGAATCGTATATGTACTGCAAAGTACATGCTTAGATGGGAGGACAGATATAAGATTTAGAGTTCATCATTTTTGTCGAAAATTATCACTCGTACGGTAAAAATGAATAGGACATAAAATGTTTATCTCTGTGAGATCTAAAACTTTTGTTTAAAACATTTATCATTATCTTCTGTATTTACTGAGATAAGCGTAAAAAACTATAATTTTTATGGGTTTTTCATGGTTTTCACAATAAAAATCAAATAGTCGCCAATTTTCACTATGATATTCGTAATAAGCGCATCAAAATACGTAAGATTACTGAGTTTCAAAAAAATCGGGAATGAGTATTTTTTGGAACTGCACCCGTATTTTTGTTATTGTTATTAAATATTCTTGATTACTTTTTTATTTATGAGAGCGCACGTAAACGACAAATCTTTCATTTCGCAAAATGGATGTACGGTGGAAACATCCTTGGACATCGATTATCTGCGGGCCTACGGGATGCGGAAAAACAATTTTCGTGAAAACGTTTCTTCGACTTTTATTCAACATCCGATGTTCAATTCGTGAGAATTTTATTTTATTACGCAGAGTGGCAAGGTGCGTATCAGCGTTTACAATGCGTCTCGAGTGAAAAAGACAAAAAAGAAAAAGAGAAAGAACACAAAAAACCGGTTACGTTAATAATGCTTTAATAAAATCGAAGAATAATATAATTGAATTTCGCGAGGGATTACCGCGCCCGGAAGATTATTCCAACGATCCGCTCTCGCCAAAATTAATAATAATCGACGATCTTATGAGGGAATCATCGTAGTGCGACGCTATCGTAGATCTGTTTACCAAAGGAAGTCATCCTAAAAATTTCAGTGTTATACTCATCTCGCAAAATCTCTTTCATCAAGGTCGCGGACAACGTGACATATCTCTCAACGCGAATTACATAGTAGTTTTCAAAAATCCGCGCGATCGCGCTCAAATTCGTCATCTAGCGCGTCAAGTATATCCCGACGATCCAAAGTTTATGGAAGAAGCGTACTACGACGCTACATCGAGACCTCACGGGTATTTATTGCTCGATTTGAAACAATCGACTCCAGACGAATATCGCTTTCGTACGCGCATCTTTCCCGACGATACTCTGCATTACGCTTACATTCCGCACAGATCGAACAATAGAAGTAGGGGTGTATAAAAGGTGCAAAATTCGTGGTCGCAACTTGTCGGTCGTGTGATTATAGCGTAATGGTGAAAAAAGAAGAGGCTGATAAAAGTTGATGACAACGAATAGAACAATAAAGAATGCTAGACGATCTATCGGTGAGAGGAACATATGTCTTTTAGAAACTTTGTGTCATTTAAAAAATAATCAAAGAACAGTATTCATACGAGCCGCCGACAATAAACTCATAAAGTGCATTCAAGAGTGCATTTTCAATACGCTCAAGGGTAACGTACCGCTTCGGTGTAACGATAAAAAACGATTAGCCAAACATAAAACGATCCTACGCCGTATTGCGGCGAAACAAGGTAATTGGAAGACTAAAAGAAAGCTGTTAGTGCAATGTGGCGGATTTTTACCTTATCTTATTGGCCCTATACTAGGTGTTATATTATCCCGAATTATCGGAGAGTGAAAAAGAAAAAATATAACCTTGAACATTCCTGCATTTTCCGTACAGGTAAAATAATAATAATAATAATAATAATAATAAAAAAAAGTATTAGCACACCAGTACTTTGAATAATAGAGAGGGCTAAGAAAATGGTTTTGGTATCTACGGAGAATCTCGAGAGAATGCAACGAATGCAGCAGCAACCGGAAATATCATCTATTACGTCAGTTGATAACTCGACGAAGAAAAATACGGAAATATCAGATACGGAAAATGTTAATAGTAATAATAATTCAGTACGGACACCGGGAACACCTCTACCGCGACTCGACGCGGAGATGTGGCGTATTCTTAACCTCGAGACTCCCGTCGACGAGGACACAAAATGGAAATTGCATAAGGAAGTACTCCAACGTTATCTTCACTTTGTTCGGGAAGCGAAAAAGCACTTACGCAATGATACACAGGGTAACGACGAGCAGAACGAAGACACGAATTTGGATGTCGGCGATAACGAATTTATGGAAACGTCAACTTTAATTAGCAGCGAGCGCGGTGACGGTAGCGTTAGTAGTAGTAGTAGTTTCGGGAAAAAACGCGCACAATCGGCTGAAATTATCAAAAAAATACTCGAGAGCGTACCAAAAACTTAACGCGACAAAGTGCGCTATTAAAATACTTGATCGATATTCCGTCATCTAAGATTACCTGGGATAGACGAGGACTCGAAAATATAGACGGCATTGTCATAGCGGGTTTGAATGTCGCGGAACTTATAAACGATGCGATACGTGAAAGAAAAACAGTAAAAGCAACCGGAAGAATTCAGTTTGCCCGATTACTGCACTATATAGGTACACTCTCCAATCTCATAGGAAATCATGATTTATTACATACGTTCGCGCGATCACATCGTATTAAAATCGTGTTACCGCGCTGAAGTTCCACTCCGAAAACTTCGTCCGAGCGTTCAAAGTCGTACAGACGAAGGTAGACAAAACGAGTGAAACCGAAGGAGATACGCTATTTGTATCCACCGATGAGGACGAAGGCGACAAAACATTAACGAGCTACGCAGATTCTCCGACAAAGAAAAGGAAAAGATTGCTCCACTGGAGCAAACTCGAATGATGGAACTCAAAAAATTGTATTACAGTCCCTCGCACTATACACTCAATACATTGCCCTGCGTCAAATGTCTTTTCGCACAATCGAGATAGATATAAGAGATCAACTAGGACAGAGTATACCATTCGAATTTGGAACACTGACAGTGATATTACACTTTAGGCGTATCGAGTAGATAACATAATAATAATTAGAGACCGCGATAAAAAATTAAACGTTAATGGATTATTATTCGATGTATTACGACGAGTTACAAAACGGCGGCAGTCCGGCGGTGGAATTCCGCGAGTTCGCCCTATCAACGAGGTCACGGTATTGGTAGTTTTCTCGGAGGATTGTTCAGACGTGTACTACCTTATTTAACTAGAGGCGTACGGACTGTGGGGAATGAAGCTTTATGTGCCGGTGCTAATATAATCGAAGATGTTGAAAACAATATGCCGTTTAAGGTAGCAGCCGATTTGAAGAATCGCGCGACAATCTTAAGAGAAAAGCTAAAGAAAAAATAAGTCGTCTAATGAAGGGTTCGGGTTATTAGCCGGATGCTAAAATGCATGCAGCTCAGTTTCCTTTTGGCGGGCTCAACACGCGCATCCCTAAATCCGCGACATTACGTAAACGACGTCAGGCGCGTAAGAAAAGTTCGTCGAAGTACAAGACGCGATGGAAAAAAGAACAAATACAAAAACATCAAAAAATAAGAGAAGAAAAAATCGCACAACAGTGAAAAGACTTAAGACATCCGCGAAACGGCGTAAAACTGATTAGAAAGCGCACCGTATCCGACATATTTTCTTAAACGGCATATATTCTAAACACATCAAACAGGGAGAATTAAAGCGACGACAAAATTGCATTAAATAAAGCATGTCCTTTCTTCACACGCATTCGAGCGAGTGTTTAAAGAGCGAACTCGATCTCTTTTCTTTGCCGCCCACACAAACTAGTATCGAGAGTTCGCAATGGATTCATTACAAACCCGTCACTTCGCTCTCGGACGATTCTCCGATAGAATTTGTCATTCCGGACCACGGAGAAGAATATTTAGATCTCACGCACACCATGTTAAGTTTTCGCGTACGCATAGAAACGCCCGCCCGGCGATTCCTCGGGACATACTGCGGGCGCAGCCGCGGCGGCCACTATAGGCCCCGTAAATCATTTACTTATTTCCATGTTTAATCAGATCGACGCGTATTTCAACCAAAAGCTCGTATCGCCTCCAAACAACGCTTACGCGTACCGTGCGTACATCGAGGCGTTATTAAATTATTCTTCACCCGCAAAAACTTCTCATCTAACCTCCTGTCTATGGGCTACGGATACACCCGACCGAATGGACGAACCGGTGGAATCAAAATCGCCAAATTCCGCTCTCGTGAGACGCGCTCATATTACATTCAAGGCGGACGAGCGCTGGATCTTGTAGGACATCTCCATTGCGACGTTTTCAATCAAGACAAATTTTTAATTAACGGTGTAGAAGTACGACTGCGACTCGTCCGTTCGAAAGATTCGTTCTGTCTTATGTACAATAACGGTTCATCGTCGAAAATTCATATACTGGATGCAAGCTTGCTCGTGAGAAGAGCGAAAATAAGAGCCGGATTATTACTCGCGCATGCTAGAATGTTGAGTAAAGTTACGGCCAAATATTCGCTGACGAGAGACGAAGTTAAAATATTTACGATTCACAGTGGCGTTGTGGGAGAATCGTTAGATAATGTAATACTCGGTCAACTTCCGAAAAGAATAATAGTCGGCTTTGTTAATAATAAAGCGTTTAATGGGGTGTTGTGCCTCTAGCCGCTAAGGAAGAGGTCTTTTGGGATTTATACGCCCAAAGGATGGGTGACACCCGTTTAGACACGGAATGATTGGACACCGCTCGATTGGACACGCAGTATTGGATACGGAACGATTGGACACTGCACGATTGGACACAGAATTATTGGACACCGCACGATTGGACACGCACTCTGCACGATTGGACACTGCACGATTGGACACCGTACGATTGGACACTGCACGATTGGACACCGCATCATTGGACACTGCACGATTGGACACCGCACGATTGGACACTGCACGATTGGACACCGCATTATTGGACATTGCACGATTGGACACCGCACGATTGGACACAGTGGGTTTCGCCCCCCCTTCGGGGGGGGCTCCACTATCAAAAAACTAGACACATAAGTTTCAGCATTGAACCTCGCTTCGCGTGGAAAGTTGTAAACCTATGTGGAACCTTACTTCGCATTAAAGAGACGCCCGCGAAGGGACTCTGTCGATTTTCGACTTTTTGTACACCGGAGGTACCGCCCGCGAGAGTCAGTACGTGCTCGATCGTCCGTAAGCCGTTGGTAGCGCCCGCGACGGGACTCTGTCGATTTTCGACTTTTCGTACACCGGAGGTACCGCCCGCGAGCGAGTCAGTACGTGCTCCATCGTCCGTAAGCCTGAGGTACCGCCCGCGAGCGAGTCAGTACGTTCTCGATCGTCCGTAAGCCTGAGGTACCGCCCGCGAGCGAGTCAGTACGTTCTCGATCGTCCGTAAGCCGGAGTTACCGCCCGCGAAGAGACTCTGTCGATTTTCGACTTTCCGTACACCGTAGGTAACGCCCGCGAGCGAGTCAGTTCGTGCTCGATCGTCCGTAAGACGGAGGTACCGCCCGCGAAGGGACTCTGTCGATTTTCGACTTTTCGTACACCGGAGGTACCGCCCGCGAGCGAGTCAGTACGTGCTCCATCGTCCGTAAGCCTGAGGTACCGCCCGCGAGCGAGTCAGTATGTTCTCGATCGTCCGTAAGCCGGGTTTACCGCCCGCGAAGAGACTCTGTCGATTTTCGACTTTTTGTACACCGGAGGTACCGCCTGCGAGCGAGTCAGTACGTGCTCGATCGTCCGTAAACCGGTGGTACCGCCCGCGAAGGGACTCTGTCGATTTTCGACTTTTTGTACACCGGAGGTACTGCACGCGAGCGAGTCAGTACGTGCTCCATCGTCCGTAAGAGGGAGGTACCGACCGCGAAGGGACTCTGTCGATTTTCGACTTTCCGTACACCGTAGATAACGCCCGCGAGCGAGTCAGTACGTGCTCGATCGTCTGTAAGCCGGAGGTACCGCCCGCGAAGGGACTCTGTCGATTTTCGACTTTCCGTACACCGGAGGTACCGCCCGCGATCGAGTCAGTACGTGCTCGATCGTTCGTAAGCCGGAGGTACCGCCCGCGAAGTGACTCTGCCGATTTTCAATTTTTCGTAGACCAGAGGTACCGCCCGCGAGCGAGTCAGTACGTGCTCGATCGTTCGTAAGCCGGAGGTACCGCCCGCGAAGGGACTCTGTCGATTTTCAACTTTTCGTACACCGGAGGTACCGCCTGCGAGCGAGTCAGAACGTGCTCGATCGTCCGTGAGCCGGTGGTACCGCCCGCGAGCGAGTCAGTACGTGCTCGATCGTCCGTAAGCCGGAAGTACCGCCCGCGAAGGGACTTTTCCGATTTTCAACTTTTCGTACACCGGAGGTTCCGCCCGCGAGCGAGTCAGTACGTGCTCGGTCGTCCGTAAGCCGGTGGTACCGCCCGTCAGCGAGTCAGTATGTGTTCGATCGTCAGTAAGCCGGAGGTACCGCCCGCGTAGAGACTCTGTCGATTTTCGACTTTTCGTACCCCGGAGGTACCGCCCGCGAGCGAGTCAGTACGTGCACGATTGTTCGTAAGCCGAAGGTACTGCCCGCGAAGGGACTCTGTCGATTTTCAACTTTTCGTACACCGTAGGTACTACCCGCGAGCGAGTCAGTACGTGCTCAATCGTCCGTGAGCCGGTGGTACCGCCCGCGAGCGAGTCAGTACGTGCTCGATCGTCCGTAAGCCGGAGGTACCGACCGCGAAGGGACTCTGTCGATTTTCGTCTTTTCGTACCCCGGTGGTACCGCCCGCGAGCGAGCCAGTACGTGCTCGATCGTCCGTAAGCCGGAGGTACCGACCGCGAAGGGACTCTGTCGATTTTCGACTTTTCGTACCCCGGTTGTACCGCCCGCGAGCGAGTCAGTACGTGCTCGATCGTCTGTAAGCCGGAGGTACCGCCCGCGAAGGGACTCTGTCGATTTTCGACTTTCCGTACACCGGAGGTACCGCCCGCGATCGAGTCAGTACGTGCTCGATCGTTCGTAAGCCGGAGGTACCGCCCGTGAAGTGACTCTGTCGATTTTCAATTTTTCGTACACCAGAGGTACCGCACGCGAGCGAGTCAGTACGTGCTCCATCGTTCGTAAGCCGGAGGTACCGCCCGCGAAGGGACTCTGTCGATTTTCAACTTTTCGTACACCGGAGGTACCGCCTGCGAGCGAGTCAGAATGTGCTCGATCGTCCGTGAGCCAGTGGTACCGCCCGCGAGCGAGTCAGTACGTGCTCGATTTTCCGTAAACCGGAAGTACCGCCCGCGAAGGGACTTTGCCGATTTTCAACTTTTCGTACACTGGAGGTTCCGCCCGCGAGCGAGTCAGTACGTGCTCGGTGGTCCGTAAGCCGGAGGTACCGCCCGTCAGCGAGTCAGTATGTGTTCGATCGTCAGTAAGCCGGAGGTACCGCCCGCGTAGAGACTCTGTCGATTTTCAACTTTTCGTACACCGGAGGTACTACCCGCGAGCGTGTCAGTACGTGCTCAATCGTCCGTGAGCCGGTGGTACCGCCCGCGAGCGAGTCAGTACGTGCTCGATCGTCCGTAAGCCGGAGGTACCGATCGCGAAGGGACTCTGTCGATTTTCGACTTTTCGTACCCCAGTGGTACCGCCCGCGAGCGAGTCAGTACGCGCTCGATCGTCCGTAAGCAGGAGGTACCGCCCGCGAAAGGACTCTGTCTATTTTCGACTTTTCGTATACCGGAGATACCGACTGCGAGCGAGTCAGTACGTGCTCGATCGTCCGTAAGCCGGAGGTACCGCCCGCGAGCGTGTCAGTACGTCCTCGATCGTCCGTAAGCCGGAGGTACCGCCCGCGAAGGGACTCTGTCGATTTCCGACTTTTCGTACACCGGAGGTACAGCCCGCGAGCGAGTCAGTACGTGCTCGATCGTCGGTAAGACGGAGGTACCGCCCGCGAGCGAGTCAGTACGTGCTCGATCGTCCGTAAGACGGAGGTACCGCCCGCGAAGTGACTCTGTCGATTTTCCACTTTTCGTACACGGGTGGTACCGTCCGCGAGCGAGTCAGTACGTGATCGATCGTCCGTAAGCCGGTGGTAACGCCCGCGAGCGAGTCAGTACGTGCTCGATCGTCCGTAAGCCGGAGGTACCGCCCGCGAGCGAGTCAGTACGTGCTCGGTCGTCCGTAAGCCGGAGGCTCCGCCCGCGAAGGGTCTCTGTCGATTTTCGACTTTTCGTACACAGGTGGTACCGCCCGCGAGCGAGTCAGTACGTGCTCGATCGTCCGTAAGCCGGTGGTACCGCCCGCGAGCGAGTCAGTACGTGCTCGATCGTCCGTAAGCCGGAGGTACCGCCCGCGAAGAGACTCTGTCGATTTTCGATTTTTCGTACACCGGAGGTACCGCCCGCGAGCGAGTCAATACGTGTTCTATCGTCCGTAAGCCGGTGGTACCGCCCGCGAAGGGACTCTGTCGATTTTCGTCTTTTCGTCCACCGGAGGTTCCGCCCGCGAGCGAGTCAGTACGTGCTCGATCGTCCGTAAGCCGGAGGTACCGCCCGCGAGCGTGTCAGTACGTCCTCGGTCGTCCGTAAGCCGGAGGTACCGCCAGCGAAGGGACTCTGTCGATTTTCGACTTTCCGTACACCGGAGGTACAGCCCGCGAGCGAGTCAGTACGTGCTCGATCGTCCGTAAGCCGGAGGTACCGCCCGCGAGCGAGTCAGTACGTGCTCAATCGTCCGTAAGCCGGAGGTATCGCCCGTGAAGGGACTCTGTCGATTTTCGACTTTTCGTACACAGGTGGTACCGCCCGCGAGCGAGTCAGTACGTGCTCGATCGTCCGTAAGCCGGAGGTACCGCCCGCGTTGGAACTGTCGATTTTCATCTTTTCGTACAACGGAGGTACCGCCCGCGAGCGAGTCAGTACGTGCTCGATCGTTCGTAAGCCGGAGGAACCGCCCGCGAAGGGACTCTGTCGATTTTCAACTTTTCGTGCACCGGAGGTACCGCCTGCGAGCGAGTCAGAACGTGCTCGATCGTCCGTGAGCCGGTGGTACCGCCCGCGAGCGAGTCAGTACGTGCTCGATCGTCCGTAAGCCGGTGGTACCGCCCGCGAAGGGACTGTGTCGATTTTCGTCTTTTCGTCCACCGGAGGTCCAGCCCGCGAGCGAGTCAGTACGTGCTCGATCGTCCGTAAGCCGGAGGTACCGCCCGCGAGCGTGTCAGTACGTCCTCGGTCGTCCGTAAGCCGGAGGTACCGCCAGCGAAGGGACTCTGTCGATTTTCGACTTTCCGTACACCGGAGGTACCGCCCGCGAGCTAGTCAGTACGTGCTCGATCGTCCGTAAGCCGGAGGTACCGCCCGCGAAGGGAATCTGTCGATTTTCGAATTTTCGTACACAGGTGGTACCGCCCGCGAGCGAGTCAGTACGTGCTCGATCGTCCGTAAGCCGGTGGTACCGCCCGCGAGCGAGTCAGTACGTGCTCGATCGTCCGTAAGCCGGAGGTACCGCCCACGTAGGAACTGCCGATTTTCGACTTTTCGTACAACGGAGGTACCGCCCGCGAGCGAGTTAGTACGTGCTCGATCGTCCGTAAGCCGGAGGTACCGCCCGCGAGCGAGTCAGTACGTGCTCGATCGTCCGTAAGACGGAGGTACCGCCCGCGAAGGGACTCTGTCGATTTTCGTCTTTCCGTCCACCGGAGGTCCCGCCCGCGAGCGAGTCAGTACGTGCTCGATCGTCCGTAAGCCGGAGGTACCGCCCGCGAGCGTGTCAGTACGTCCTCGGTCGTCCGTAAGCCGGAGGTACCGCCAGCGAAGGGACTCTGTCGATTTTCGACTTTCCGTACACCGGAGGTACAGCCCGCGAGCGAGTCAGTACGTGCTCGATCGTCCGTAAGCCGGAGGTACCGCCCGCGAGCGAGTCAGTACGTGCTCAATCGTCCGTAAGCCGGAGGTATCTCCCGTGAAGGGACTCTGTCGATTTTCGACTTTTCGTACAGAGGTGGTACA
Organism: Formica selysi; assembly: GCA_009859135.1. NCBI lineage: Eukaryota > Metazoa > Arthropoda > Insecta > Hymenoptera > Formicidae > Formica > Formica selysi. The sequence goes on along the minus strand of WHNR01000057.1, from coordinate 12,071 downwards.
GCCCGCGAGCGAGTCAGTACGTGCTCGATCGTCCGTAAGCCGGAGGTACCGCCCGCGTTGGAAATGTCGATTTTCATCTTTTCGTACAACGGAGGTACCGCCCGCGAGCGAGTCAGTACGTGCTCGATCGTTCGTAAGCCGGAGGTACCGCCCACGAAGGGACTCTGTCGATTTTCAACTTTTCGTGCACCGGAGGTACCGCCTGCGAGCGAGTCAGAACGTGCTCGATCGTCCGTGAGCCGGTGGTACCGCCCGCGAGCGAGTCAGTACGTGCTCGATCGTCCGTAAGCCGGTGGTACCGCCCGCAAAGGGACTCTGTCGATTTTCGTCTTTTCGTCCACCGGAGGTCCCGCCCGCGAGCGAGTCAGTACGTGCTCCATCGTCCGTAAGCCGGAGGTACCGCCCGCGAGCGTGTCAGTACGTCCTCGGTCGTCCGTAAGCCGGAGGTACCGCCAGCGAAGGGACTCTGTCGATTTTCGACTTTCCGTACACCGGAGGTACCGCCTGCGAGCTAGTCAGTACGTGCTCGATCTTCCGTAAGCCGGAAGTACCGCCCGCGAAAGGACTTTGCCGATTTTCAACTTTTCGTACACTGGAGGTTCCGCCCGCGAGCGAGTCAGTACGTGCTCGATCGTCTGTAAGCCGGAGGTACCGCCCGCGAAGGGACTCTGTCGATTTTCGACTTTCCGTACACCGGAGGTACCGCCCGCGATCGAGTCAGTACGTGCTCGATCGTTCGTAAGCCGGAGGTACCGCCCGCGAAGTGACTCTGTCGATTTTCAATTTTTCGTACACCAGAGGTACCGCCCGCGAGCGAGTCAGTACGTGCTCCATCGTTCGTAAGCCGGAGGTACCGCCCGCGAAGGGACTCTGTCGATTTTCAACTATTCGTACACCGGAGGTACCGCCTGCGAGCGAGTCAGAACGTGCTCGATCGTCCGTGAGCCGGTGGTACCGCCCGCGAGCGAGTCAGTACGTGCTCGATCTTCCGTAAGCCGGAAGTACCGCCCGCGAAGGGACTTTGCCGATTTTCAACTTTTCGTACACTGGAGGTTCCGCCCGCGAGCGAGTCAGTACGTGCTCGGTCGTCCGTAAGCCGGAGGTACCGCCCGTCAGCGAGTCAGTATGTGTTCGATCGTCAGTAAGCCGGAGGTACCGCCCGCGTAGAGACTCTGTCGATTTTCAACTTTTCGTACACCGGAGGTACTCCCCGCGAGCGTGTCAGTACGTGCTCAATCGTCCGTGAGCCGGTGGTACCGCCCGCGAGCGAGTCAGTACGTGCTCGATCGTCCATAAGCCGGAGGTACCGATCGCGAAGGGACTCTGTCGATTTTCGACTTTTCGTACCCCGGTGGTACCGTCCGCGAGCGAGTCAGTACGTGCTCGATCGTCCGTAAGCCGGAGGTACCGACCGCGAAGGGACTCTGTCGATTTTCGACTTTTCGTACCCCGGTTGTACCGCCCGCGAGCGAGTCAGTACGTGCTCCATAGTCTGTAAGCCGGAGGTACCGCCCGCGAAGGGACTCTGTCGATTTTCGACTTTCCGTACACCGGATGTACCGCCCGCGATCGAGTCAGTACGTGCTCGATCGTTCGTAAGCCGGAGGTACCGCCCGCGAAGTGACTCTGTCGATTTTCAATTTTTCGTACACCAGAGGTACCGCCCGCGAGCGAGTCAGTACGTGCTCCATCGTTCGTAAGCCGGAGGTACCGCCCGCGAAGGGACTCTGTCTATTTTCGACATTTCGTATACCGGAGATACCGACTGCGAGCGAGTCAGTACGTGCTCGATCGTCCGTAAGCCGGAGGTATCGCCCGCGAGCGTGTCAGTACGACCTCGATCGTCCGTAAGCCGGAGGTACCGCCCGCGAAGGGACTCTGTCGATTTCCGACTTTTCGTACACCGGAGGTACAGCCCGCGAGCGAGTCAGTACGTGCTCGATCGTCGGTAAGACGGAGGTACCGCCCGCGAGCGAGTCAGTACGTGCTCGATCGTCCGTAAGACGGAGGTACCGCCCGCGAAGTGACTCTGTCGATTTTCCACTTTTCCTACACCGGAGGTACCGCCCGCGAGCGAGTCAGTACGTGCTCGATCGACCGTAAACCGGAGGTACTGCCCGTGACAGGATTCTGTCGATTTTTAACTTTCTGTACAACTGAGGTACCGCCCGCGAGCGAGTCAGTACGTGCTCGATCGTCCGTATGCCGGAGGTACTGTCCGCGAGCGAGTCAGTACGTGCTCGATCGTCCGTAAGTCGGAGGTATCGCCCGCGAAGGGACTCTATCGATTTCCGAATTTTCGTACACCGGAGGTACAGCCCGCGAGCGAGTCAGTACGTGCTCGATCGTAGGTAAGACGGAGTTACCGCCCGCGAGCGAGTCAGTACGTGCTCGATCGTCCGTAAGCCGGTGGTACCGCCTGCGAGCGAGTCAGTACGTGCTCGATCGTCCGTAAGCCGGAGGTACCGCTCGCGAAGAGACTCTGTCGATTTTCGACTTTTCGTACACCGGAGGTACCGCCCGCGAGCGAGTCAGTACGTGTTCGATCGTCCGTAAGCCGGTGGTACCGCCCGCGAAGGGACTCTGTCGATTTTCGTCTTTTCGTCCACCGGAGGTTCCGCCCGCGAGCGAGTCAGTACGTGCTCGATCGTCCGTAAGCCGGAGGTACCGCCCGCGAGCGTGTCAGTACGTCCTCGGTCGTCCGTAAGCCGGAGGTACCGCCAGCGAAGGGACTCTGTCGATTTTCGACTTTCCGTACACCGGAGGTACAGCCCGCGAGCGAGTCAGTACGTGCTCGATCGTCCGTAAGCCGGAGGTACCGCCCGCGAGCGAGTCAGTACGTGCTCAATCGTCCGTAAGCCGGAGGTATCGCCCGTGAAGGGACTCTGCCGATTTTCGACTTTTCGTACACAGGTGGTACCGCCCGCGAGCGAGTCAGTACGTGCTCGATCGTCCGTAAGCCGGAGGTACCGCCCGCGTTGGAACTGTCGATTTTCATCTTTTCGTACAACGGAGGTACCGCCCGCGAGCGAGTCAGTACGTGCTCGATCGTTCGTAAGCCGGAGGTACCGCCCGCGAAGGGACTCTGTCGATTTTCAACTTTTCGTGCACCGGAGGTACCGCCTGCGAGCGAGTCAGATCGTGCTCGATCGTCCGTGAGCCGGTGGTACCGCCCGCGAGCGAGTCAGTACGTGCTCGATCGTCCGTAAGCCGGTGGTACCGCCCGCGAAGGGACTCTGTCGATTTTCGTCTTTTCGTCCACCGGAGTTCCCGCCCGCGAGCGAGTCAGTACGTGCTCCATCGTCCGTAAGCCGGAGTTACCGCCCGCGAGCGTGTCAGTACGTCCTCGGTCGTCCGTAAGCCGGAGGTACCGCCAGCGAAGGGACTCTGTCGATTTTCGACTTTCCGTACACCGGAGGTACCGCCCGCGATCTAGTCAGTACGTGCTCGATTGTCCGCAAGCCGGAGGTACCGCCCGCGAAGGGACTCTGTCGATTTTCGAATTTTCGTACACAGGTGGTACCGCCCGCGAGCGAGTCAGTACGTGCTTGATCGTCCGTAAGCCGGTGGTACCGCCCGCGAGCGAGTCAGTACGTGCTCGATCGTCCGTAAGCCGGAGGTACCGCCCACGTAGGAACTGCCGATTTTCGACTTTTCGTACAACGGAGGTACCGCCCGCGAGCGAGTTAGTACGTGCTCGATCGTCCGTAAGCCGGAGGTACCGCCCGCGAGCGAGTCAGTACGTGCTCGATCGTCCGTAAGACGGAGGTACCGCCCGCGAAGGTACTCCGTCGATTTTCGACTTTTCCGTACACCGGAGGTACCGCCCGCGAGCGAGTCAGTACGTGCTCGATCGTCCGTAAGCCGTTGGTACCGCCCGCGAGCGAGTCAGTACGTGCTCGATTGTCCGTAAGCCGGAGGTACCGCCCGCGAAGTGACTCCGTCGATTTTCGACTTTTCGTACACCGGAGGTACCGCCCGCGAGCGAGTCAGTACGTGTTCGATCGTCCGTAAGACGGAGGTACCTCCCGCGAAGGGTCTCTGTCGATTTTCGACACTTCGTCCACCGGACGTTCCGCCCGCGAGCGATTCAGTACGTGCTCCATCGTCCGTAAGCCGGAGGTACCGCCCGCGAGCGTGTCAGTACGTCCTCGGTCGTCCGTAAGCCGGAGGTACCGCCAGCGAAGGGACTCTGTCGATTTTCGACTTTCCGTACACCGGAGGTACCGCCCGCGATCTAGTCAGTACGTGCTCGATCGTCCGCAAGCCGGAGGTACCGCCCGCGAAGGGACTCTGTCGATTTTCGAATTTTCGTACACAGGTGGTACCGCCCGCGAGCGAGTCAGTACGTGCTTGATCGTCCGTAAGCCGGTGGTACCGCCCGCGAGCGAGTCAGTACGTGCTCGATCGTCCGTAAGCCGTTGGTACCGCCCGCGAGCGAGTCAGTACGTGCTCGATCGTCCGTAAGCCGGAGGTACCGCTCGCGAAGAGACTCTGTCGATTTTCGACTTTTCGTACACCGGAGGTACCGCCCGCGAGCGAGTCAGTAAGTGTTCGATCGTCCTTAAGCCGGTGGTACCGCCCGCGAAGGGACTCTGTCGATTTTCGCCTTTTCGTCCACCGGAGGTTCCGCCCGCGAGCGAGTCAGTACGTGCTCGATCGTCCGTAAGCCGGAGGTACCGCCCGCGAGCGTGTCAGTACGTCCTCGGTCGTCCGTAAGCCGGAGGTACCGCCAGCGAAGGGACTCTGTCGATTTTCGACTTTCCGTACACCGGAGGTACAGCCCGCGAGCGAGTCAGTACGTGCTCGATCGTCCGTAAGCCGGAGGTACCGCCCGCGAGCGAGTCAGTACGTGCTCAATCGTCCGTAAGCCGGAAGTACCGCCCGCGAAGGGACTTTGCCGATTTTCAACTTTTCGTACACCGGAGGTTCCGCCCGCGAGCGAGTCAGTACGTGCTTTGTCGTCCGTAAGCCGGTGGTACCGCCCGTCAGCGTGTCAGTATGTGTTCGATCGTCAGTAAGCCGGAGGTACCGCCCGCGTAGAGACTCTGTCGATTTTCAACTTTTCGTACACCGGAGGTACTACCCGCGAGCGTGTCAGTACGTGCTCAATCGTCCGTGAGCCGGTGGTACCGCCCGCGAGCGAGTCAGTACGTGCTCGATCGTCCGTAAGCCGGAGGTACCGACCGCGAAGGGACTCTGTCGATTTTCGACTTTTCGTACCCCGGTGGTACCGCCCGCGAGCGAGTCAGTACGTGCTCGATCGTCCGTAAGCAGGAGGTACCGCCCGCGAAAGGACTCTGTCTATTTTCGACTTTTCGTATACCGGAGATACCGACTGCGAGCGAGTCAGTACGTGCCCGATCGTCCGTAAGCCGGAGGTACCGCCCGCGAGCGAGTCAGTACGTGTTCGATCGTCAGTAAGCCGGAGGTACCGCCCGCGTAGAGACTCTGTCGATTTTCAACTTTTCGTACACCGGAGGTACTACCCGCGAGCGTGTCAGTACGTGCTCGATCGTCCATAAGCCGGTGGTACCGCCCGCGAGCAAGTCGGTATGTGTTCGATCGTCAGTAAGCCGGAGGTACCGCCCGCGTAGGGACTCTTTCGATTTTTAACTTTCCGTACACAGCAGGTACCGCCCGCGATCGGGTCAGTAGGTGTTCGATCGTCCGTAAGCCGGAGGTACCGACCGCGAGCGTCTCAGTACGTGCTCGACCGTCCGTAAGACAGAGGTACCGCCCGCGAAGGGACTCCGCCGATTTTCGAATTTTCGTACACCGGAGGAACTGCCCGCGAGCGAGTCAGTACGTGCTCGATCGTCCGTAAGCCGTTGGTACCGCCCGCGAACGAGTCAGTATGTCCTCGATCGTCCGTAAAACGGAAGTACCGCCCGCGAAAGGACTCTGTCGATTTTCGACTTTTCGTACACCGGAGGTACCGCCCGCGAGCGAGAAGTACGTGCTCGATCGTCCGTAAGCCGGTGTTACCGCCCGCGAGCAAGACAGTACGTGCTTGATTGTCCGTAAGCCGGAGGTACCGCCCACGAAGGGGCTCTGTCGATTTTCGTCTTTTCGTACACCGGAGGTTCCGCCCGCGAGCGAGTCAGTACGTGCTCGATCGTCCGTAAGCCGTAGGTAACACCCGCGAGCGAGTCAGTTCGTGCGCGATCGTCCGTGAGACGGAGGTACCGCCCGCGTAGGGACTCTGTCGATTTTCAACATTTCGTACACCGGAGGAACCGCCCGCGAGCGAGTCAGTACGTGCTAGATCGTCCGTGAGCCGGTGGTACCGCCCGCGAGCGAGTCAGTACGTGCTTGATCGTCCGTAAGCCGGAAGTACCGCCCGCGAAGGGACTCTGCCGATTTTCAACTTTTCGTACACCGGAGGTACTGCCCGCGAGCGAGTCAGTACGTTCTCGATCGTCCGTAAGCCGGTGGTAGCGCCCGCGACGGGATTTTGTCGATTTTCGATTTTTCGTACACCGGAGGTAACGCCCGCGAGCGAGTCAGTTCGTGCTCGATCGTCCGTAAGCCGGTGTTACCGCCCGCGAGCAAGACAGTACGTGCTTGATCGTCCGTAAGCCGGAGGTACCGCCCACGAAGGGGCTCTGTCGATTTTCGACTTTTCGTACACCGGAGGTTCCGCCCGCGAGCGAGTCAGTAAGTGCTCGATCGTCCGTAAGACGGAGGTACCGCCCGCGAAGGGACTCCGCCGATTTTCGACTTTTTGTACACAGGTGGTACCGCCCGCGAGCGAGTCAGTACGTGCTCGTTCGTCCGTAAGCCGGTGGTACCGCCCGCGAGCGAGTCAGTACGTGCTTGATCGTCCGTAAGCCGGAGGTACCGCCCGCGAAAGTACTCTGTCGATTTTCGACTTTTCGTACACCGGAGGTACCGCCCGCGAGCGAGTCAGTACGTGCTCGATCGTCCGTAAGCCGGAGGTACTGCCCGCGAAGGGACTCTGTCGATTTTCAACTTTTCGTACACCGGAGGTACCGCCTGCGAGCGAGTCAGAACGTGCTCGATCGTCCGTAAGCCGGAGGTACCGGCCGCGAGCGAGTCAGTAAGTGCTCAATCGTCCGTAAGCCGGAGGTATCGCCCGCGAAGGGACTCTGTCGATTTTCGACTTTTCGTAAACCGGAGGTACCGCCCGCGAGCGAGTCAGTACGTGCTCGATCGTCCGTAAGCCGGAGGTACTGCCCGCGAAGGGACTTTGCCGATTTTCAACTTTTCGTACACCGGAGGTACCGCCTGCGAGGGAGTCAGAACGTGCTCGATCGTCCGTGAGCCGGTGGTACCGCCCGCGAGCGAGTCAGTACGTGCTCGATCGTCCGTAAGCCGGAAGTACCGCCCGCGAAGGGACTTTGCCGATTTTCAACTTTTCGTACACCGGAGGTTCCGCCCGCGAGCGAGTCAGTACGTGCTCGGTCGTCCGTAAGCCGGTGGTACCGCCCGTCAGCGAGTCAGTATGTGTTCGATCGTCAGTAAGCCGGAGGTACCGCCCGCGTAGAGACTCTGTCGATTTTCAACTTTTCGTACACCGGAGGTACTACCCGCGAGCGTGTCAGTACGTGCTCAATCGTCCGGGAGCCGGTGGTACCGCCCGCGAGCGAGTCAGTACGTGCTCGATCGTCCGTAAGCCGGAGGAACCGACCGCGAAGGGACTCTGTCGATTTTCGACTTTTCGTAAACCGGAGGTACCGCCCGCGAGCGAGTCAGTACGTGCTCGATCGTCCGTAAGCCGGAGGTACTGCCCGCGAAGGGACTCTGTCGATTTTCAACTTTTCGTACACCGGAGGTACCGCCTGCGAGCGAGTCAGAACGTGCTCGATCGTCCGTGAGCCGGTGGTACCGCCCGCGAGCGAGTCAGTACGTGCTCGATCGTCCGTAAGCCGGAAGTACCGCCCGCGAAGGGACTTTGCCGATTTTCAACTTTTCGTACACCGGAGGTTCCGCCCGCGAGCGAGTCAGTACGTGCTCGGTCGTCCGTAAGCCGGTGGTACCGCCCGTCAGCGAGTCAGTATGTGTTCGATCGTCAGTAAGCCGGAGGTACCGCCCGCGTAGAGACTCTGTCGATTTTCAACTTTTCGTACACCGGAGGTACTACCCGCGAGCGTGTCAGTACGTGCTCAATCGTCCGGGAGCCGGTGGTACCGCCCGCGAGCGAGTCAGTACGTGCTCGATCGTCCGTAAGCCGGAGGAACCGACCGCGAAGGGACTCTGTCGATTTTCGACTTTTCTTACCCCGGTGGTACCGCCCGCGAGCGAGTCAGTACGTGCTCGATCGTCCGTAAGCAGGAGGTACCGCCCGCGAAAGGACTCTGTCTATTTTCGACTTTTCGTATACCGGAGATACCGACTGCGAGCGAGTCAGTACGTGCTCGATCGTTCGTAAGCCGGAGGTACCGCCCGCGAAGGGACTCTGTCGATTTTCAACTTTTCGTGCACCGGAGGTACCGCCTGCGAGCGAGTCAGAACGTGCTCGATCGTCCGTGAGCCGGTGGTACCGCCCGCGAGCGAGTCAGTACGTGCTCGATCGTCCGTAAGCCGGTGGTACCGCCCGCGAAGGGACTCTGTCGATTTTCGTCTTTTCGTCTACCGGAGGTCCCGCCGCGAGCGAGTCAGTACGTGGTCGATCGTCCGTAAGCCGGAGGTACCGCCCGCGAGCGTGTCAGTACGTCCTCGGTCGTCCGTAAGCCGGAGGTACCGCCAGCGAAGGGACTCTGTCGATTTTCGACTTTCCGTACACCGGAGGTACCGCCCGCGAGCTAGTCAGTACGTGCTCGATCGTCCGTAAGCCGGAGGTACCGCCCGCGAAGGGACTCCGTCGATTTTCGAATTTTCGTACACAGGTGGTACCGCCCGCGAGCGAGTCAGTACGTGCTCGATCGTCCGTAAGCCGGTGGTACCGCCCGCGAGCGAGTCAGTACGTGCTCGATCGTCCGTAAGCGGAGGTACCGCCCACGTAGGAACTGCCGATTTTCGACTTTTCGTACAACGGAGGTACCGCCCGCGAGCGAGTTAGTACGTGCTCGATCGTCCGTAAGCCGGAGGTACCGCCCGCGAGCGAGTCAGTACGAGCTCGATCGTCCGTAAGACGGAGGTACCGCCCGCGAAGGGACTCCGTCGATTTTCGACTTTTCCGTACACCGGAGGTACCGCCCGCGAGCGAGTCAGTACGTGCTCGATCGTCCGTAAGCCGTTGGTACCGCCCGCGAAGGGACTCTGTCGATTTTCGACTTTTCGTACACAGGTGGTACCGCCCGCGAGCGAGTCAGTACGTGCTCGTTCGTCCGTAAGCCGGTGGTACCGCCCGCGAGCGAGTCAGTACGTGCTCGATCGTCCGTAAGCCGGAGGTACCGCCCGCGAGCGTGTCAGTACGTCCTCGGTCGTCCGTAAGCCGGAGGTACCGCCAGCGAAGGGACTCTGTCGATTTTCGACTTTCCGCACACCGGAGGTACTACCCGCGAGCGTGTCAGTACGTGCTCAATCGTCCGTGAGCCGGTGGTACCGCCCGCGAGCGAGTCAGTACGTGCTCGATCGTCCGTAAGCCGGTGGTACCGCCCGCAAAGGGACTCTGTCGATTTTCGAATTTTCGTACACAGGTGGTACCGCCCGCGAGCGAGTCAGTACGTGCTCGATCGTCCGTAAGCCGGTGGTACCGCCCGCGAGCGAGTCAGTACGTGCTCGATCGTCCGTAAGCCGGAGGTACCGCCCACGTAGGAACTGCCGATTTTCGACTTTTCGTACAACGGAGGTACCGCCCGCGAGCGAGTTAGTTCGTGCTTGATCGTCCGTAAGCCGGAGGTACCGACCGCGAGCGAGTCAGTACGTGCTCGATCGTCCGTAAGACGGAGGTACCGCCCGCGAAGGGACTCCGTCGATTTTCGACTTTTCCGTACACCGGAGGTACCGCCCGCGAGCGAGTCAGTACGTGCTCGATCGTCCGTAAGCCGGAGGTACCACCCGCGAGCGAGTCAGTACGTGCTCGATCGTCCGTAAGCCGGAGGTACCGGCCGCGAAGGGACTCTGTCGATTTTCGACTTTTCGTACCCCGGTTGTCCGCCCGCGGGCGAGTCAGTACGTGCTCGGTCGTCCGTAAGCCGGAGGTACCGCCCGTCAGCGAGTCAGTATGTGTTCGATCGTCAGTAAGCCGCAGGTACCGCCCGCGTAGAGACTCTGTCGATTTTCAACTTTTCGTACACCGGAGGTACTACCCGCGAGCGTGTCAGTACGTGCTCAATCGTCCGTGAGCCGGTGGTACCGCCCGCGAGCGAGTCAGTACGTGCTCGATCGTCCGTAAGCCGGAGGTACCGATCGCGAAGGGACTCTGTCGATTTTCGACTTTTCGTACCCCGGTGGTACCGTCCGCGAGCGAGTCAGTACGTGCTCGATCTTCCGTAAGCCGGAGGTACCGACCGCGAAGGGACTCTGTCGATTTTCGACTTTTCGTTCCCCGGTTGTACCGCCCGCGAGCGAGTCAGTACGTGCTCGATCGTCTGTAAGCCGGAGGTACCGCCCGCGAAGGGACTCTGTCGATTTTCGACTTTCCGTACACCGGAGGTACCGCCCGCGATCGAGTCAGTACGTGCTCGATCGTTCGTAAGCCGGAGGTACCGCCCGCGAAGTGACTCTGTCGATTTTCAATTTTTCGTACACCAGAGGTACCGCCCGCGAGCGAGTCAGTACGTGCTCCATCGTTCGTAAGCCGGAGGTACCGCCCGCGAAGGGACTCTGTCGATTTTCAACTTTTCGTACACCGGAGGTACCGCCTGCGAGCGAGTCAGAACGTGCTCGATCGTCCGTGAGCCGGTGGTACCGCCCGCGAGCGAGTCAGTACGTGCTCGATCGTCCGTAAGCCGGAGGTACCGATCGCGAAGGGACTCTGTCGATTTTCGACTTTTTGTACCCCGGTGGTACCGCCCGCGAGCGAGTCAGTACGTGCTCGATCGTTCGTAAGCAGGAGGTACCGCCCGCGAAAGGACTCTGTCTATTTTCGACATTTCGTATACCGGAGATACCGACTGCGAGCGAGTCAGTACGTGCTCGATCGTCCGTAAGCCGGAGGTACCGCCCGCGAGCGTGTCAGTACGACCTTGATCGTCCGTAAGCCGGAGGTACCGCCCGCGAAGGGACTCTGTCGATTTCCAACTTTTCGTACACCGGAGGTACAGCCCGCGAGCGAGTCAGTACGTGCTCGATCGTCGGTAAGACGGAGGCACCGCCCGCGAGCGAGTCAGTACGTGCTCGATCGTCCCTAAGACGGAGGTACCGCCCGCGAAGTGACTCTGTCGATTTTCCACTTTTCCTACACCGGAGGTACCGCCGCGAACGAGTCAGTACGTGCTCGATCGACCGTAAACCGGAGGTACTGCCCGTGACGGGATTCTGTCGATTTTTAACTTTCCGTACAACTGAGGTACCGCCCGCGAGCGAGTCAGTACGTGCTCGATCGTCCGTAAGCCGGTGGTACCGCCCGCGAGCGAGTCAGTACGTGCTCGATCGTCTGTAAGCCGGAGGTACCGCCCGCGAAGGGACTCTGTCGATTTTCGACTTTCCGTACACCGGAGGTACCGCCCGCGATCGAGTCAGTACGTGCTCGATCGTTCGTAAGCCGGAGGTACCGCCCGCGAAGTGACTCTGTCGATTTTCAATTTTTCGTACACCAGAGGTACCGCCCGCGAGCGAGTCAGTACGTGCTCGATCGTCCGTAAGCCGGGTACCGACCGCGAAGGGACTCTGTCGATTTTCGACTTTTCGTACCCCGGTTGTACCGCCCGCGAGCGAGTCAGTACGTGCTCGATCGTTCGTAAGCCGGAGGTACCGCCCGCGAAGTGACTCTGTCGATTTTCAATTTTTCGTACACCAGAGGTACCGCCCGCGAGCGAGTCAGTACGTGCTCCATCGTTCGTAAGCCGGAGGTACCGCCCGCGAAGGGACTCTGTCGATTTTCAACTATTCGTACACCGGAGGAACCGCCTGCGAGCGAGTCAGAACGTGCTCGATCGTCCGTGAGCCGGTGGTACCGCCGCGAGCGAGTCAGTACGTGCTCGATCTTCCGTAAGCCGGAA